>JBBYHM010000022.1:1138656-1251379 GCA_038381775.1 Adansonia rubrostipa | reverse complement strand
TTTTCACATTCATTTTGGGGTTCTACATATTCACCTTTCATGCTGTTTGAGGTGGGATTCTTTTTAATATATTTTTTGTTCAATTTAAGAAAAGAAAACAGATTTCTTTTGTCTATACGTATGATTAGTAAGATTTTGGGTGTGAGATTTCTTTTGTAATAAAATAAGGGAAGGAGCGAGGTGAGTGCCAATGGGAGGGGGGAAGAAAGAAAAACTGTTAGAGAGAGAGTGAAAGAGATAGAAGGGGAAAGTGAAAAGAAAGAAAGAAAGAGGATAGAGAAGTGGAGTTTGGATTTGTTTATAAGGGGAATAATAATAATAATAATAACAAACGGTAGCGAGGGAGGGTGTGAAGCTTGGCTTCGTAAGCTTGGAAGCCAAGTAGAGACCAGTTAAATAGGGTCGGATATGAAAGAGAGATGAAAATTGACAAAATGGGATATTGGTAAACCCGTTACACATGGGGTGGGCTATATTTGGTTTTCAATATTTTCAAAAATTTTAAATAAAAGTATTATATTAGTTAAATAGGTTTTGACTATTAATCTAAAGTTTAGTTTTTAAATGGATCAGGTTTTCATCAGAATATTTATGATCAAGTTTAACTTGATCCAACGGGATAATTACTAATATATATTTAATATTTGTAATTTAATAATAATAATAATAATATATTATATATTTGAACTTGAACTCCTAAGGACAAACTTATGTCTTGTGTATATAAATTTGTCATGTTGTTATTTAATATTTATTTTAAATAAATTGTTATTTAATACTTAATATTTAATATAATCATTTATTTTTTATTTTTATTAGAAAAAATAATATGAATAAATATGAATTGCTATGTTAAAAAAAATGAATGACCTAAATACATAATAAAACTTATATTTTAAATCAAATCGTTAAAACTTTTAATACTTTATCCAAACTTAACGGAAATTTTGCTCTGTCAAAAGGTTATTATGAATCGATTTAAAGTATAAACACATGATTATGAATTGAAATTATTTGAATCCAAGATTTCTGAGAATATTGTTTAATATTTAGCTGTCTTGGATGGGAGGCTTTAATGTTTAAAAAACTTATTAGAAGTCAAATTAATGTGATATCAAATCATTTATTCAATCGATTGATTCAATTATCGATTAGATTAATTAATTAAATTAAATAAAAATTTTAAAATTAAATAAATAATTTTATTAAATATTAAATATAATATTATTTTATTAAATATTTTAATAATTAAAAATTAAAATCTCATCACAATTAACAAATTTTTTTTAATTTTTTTCAATTATCTCTCATTTGCACAGTTTTCAGATACAATGATACATTGTGTAGGCTGGAAACTTATAGGAAGCTGTCTGTTGTCTTCTCTTGAGGTCTTGGCTCACTTTGACCAGAAGATGGTTTGTTTTAGACTTTATAAATTTAAATAAAATACAAAAAAAATAATTAAAATATAATATAAAATTTAAATATAATAAAATATATAAATATTTTAAAAATATTGTAAATTATTAATATTAAAATTTATATAAATATATATTATTTTAAACACATTTAAATACGCAAAAGTTAAAAAGTAAATGGACGGCCAAAATTTTCTTCTGAAGTCCCATGTGCTTAAATTAAAATATTAAAATCGCTAGAGGTTGTTTTTTTTCAAGGATTATATGTACTGCTTATCGGATTTTATAAAGATTGAATTGAAGGCCTATAATCATTTTGCTTAGGATGCACAATTTGGATTTTTATGCAATCCCAAAAGTCAAGGGAGAGAGAGATATTTGTACTCTTTCTTCTTTTTTTGGTTAACCAATAAGAAATGTGGACAGTAATCAATATCAAGTGGACCCAAGCAAATTCGATCTCATGCTGCAAAAAGCAACTTTGCTAAACTTGTTTAGTTAAATTATTATATTTAACTTGCTTAATGATGACAAGTTGAGAATATTTTCAAAGGAAAAAAAAAAGTTTTAGATTATTGGATGTAAAGCATTTGGTTTTATCAAAATGAAGGTAAGGTACCTGAGTAAGAAAAGGGTGAAGGCCGACAGGAAAATTGTAGGCAAAAAGCCCAACTACTCGGACTGTAGTATTGCTGAAAATCATAAAGGATGTCAGTGATGAAAGCCCAAATTTTACAGCTTCAGCAAGGGAGACGCCCGCCCTCGTGAGCCAATCTGCTATTTTCAGGCTTTTGACAAGAGGAGGCCATTCCGCTCTTGGACCGGCAAACCTGGGAAATCTGGAAGGAAGTTGGGCAAGTTCAGCTGCAAACAAGGAGGTGGAATTTCATGACTAGGAACTCAGTATAACACATAAATATATATATATATATATATATAAAAGACATGAATGTGTCGATTTAAATGACATGAATTATTAATATATTAAATTTGATATAAACATATAATACCTTAAGCATAATTATGATACTTAAAAATATAAAAACATGAATATACAACTGTCAGGTCTGTTATTAATAATTCAGGAGCTAATATAGCAAGGAATATAGCAAGGAAACTTTGTTTTTTAACAGAAATTGCCACGCAAGTTTTAAGGATTTCCGAAAGAAGGGTTATAACAGAAAATGTCAACTTTGCGCGAAGTGTATGCTCAGCTCCACCGACAATCTGTCAAGCTTTAGAAAATGATGATTATATCAAAAGGGAAATTTGCTTCCACATCGTTTAATTATTTGACGGTGAAACCTTCTAAAAGCTTCATTAATTTTTTTTCTACCTTCTTTAAACCCCATTCAAGTTTCTTGTTTGCTTCTTTGAAATCTGTTCTTTGCCCAATAGCTCCAGCTTCAACTCAAAACTAGCTCTAAAAATACCGAGTACAAAAGATGTAATCCAAAGAAATATATATAGGTATTTGTGTGTGTGTGTGTGTGTGTGTGTGTGTGTGTGTGTGTTTATCCCAGCAGATAAGATAGTGAGCAAGGGAAAAGGAAAATACCTTGTGGTATATTTAGGAAGCGGCATCTGTACAACAATTGTGTTTGCAGTGATGTTTGAGGGGAAATCTGCTCGTACTTTAAGAATCACTTCAGCCTAAAATGTCAATAGCAAAGCATAAATAATTGAATAAGGAGTAATGCTCTATAATTTCCAGTCTATTCTAGAACTAAATGAATAATTTATAGATGAAACATCTTATTATTTATTTAGGAAGTATTACATGATTATGGAATATGGGAAAAAAGCATATAATAGAACCGTCATGACTTATGGATATCAAGAAAGAAAACCTCACCTTAAGATGTCCCGCTTCTTCAATTAAACAGTTTAATACGAAAAGGAGGCGTGAATTCCTGTGTCATTCGGTAGTTCGTCACAGGATATTCACCATCTGGTGGTACCTGAAATACAATAGCAGAATCAAACATGAGGCAAAATAGTGCGAACATATTTAAAAATCTCTTCAATCTCTGCACAATTATCAAGCTGCTATCATCCAATTTCACTCACCAGAGCCAGAGTCCTATCCATATCGAAACTATCAAGACGCACTGATTCATGAAAATTACAATCGTCAAGTATAACTGGCCTAGCACCAGATGAACTCCTATAATCTGCCACAAAAAGCAGACACTAGAATGACAAATCATTGGATTGAAATAGTGGGTGAAAGGTAGATATACAAAGTAGGTTAAACCGATATTTCCAAGAACAGTCATATCGATGATAATAGTTGCAACGTGTTAAAGTTGAGAATCATGGCTAATATACACTAATCTTCCTGAAGGCCAAAGCAACTTTAAGAAAAACAGTGGTACTTATTAAAAAAATTAGAAGCACCTCTATGGAAACACAAATCTGAAAAAAAATGTATAACCAGTAGGAACATGAGAAGTCAGTACCATAGACTGATCCTCCTCCTCTTCCTATGCTCAGGTCTTCAATAAGAGCTAATCGGATTTCTGGACTTCCTGTCAGATAACTTTTCATTTGAATAGTGCCATCAATCTCGGAAGTCAGTATATATCCCTGTTTAAAACATCATAAAATTGGTTAATAATTCACATGCAGTAGTATGTCGAAGCATGTTCGTGTGTGGACCGTAAACTTTTTGTTTAAAAAGAATCATTACCTGCATATAAACAACAGAAGAGAGAGAGAGAGAGAGAGAGAGAGTAAATGAGCTTTGAAAATAATGAGGAGAGAAAGAACATATAACAGTTACTTTAACTTTATTTTGTTCAAAAAAAGAGAGTGAGTATAGATAGATAAAAACGATAAACTTACGCCAATTGGTTTGACACCAATTCAACCTTAGACTTTATGCATCAGTATTAGATTATAAAATGTTTGATAACTAGAAATATGAACGCGTATGTGAATTGTACATAAACGTAATTTGTTTTTATTACTCTTCTAAATTTTTTTCTAACATATCGTATCTCTATTGTATTTTCGAAGTATACTTACAAAATTTTGTTTCCTCTTTCATCATCTCCTCCTTTATCTATGGATTATTTAAGCAAGTTCAAAGAGCGAGCGGTTTTATGGATTCCTGCCTGCAATGAATTCAATGCAAATATGATACCTCAGTCGAATAACCAAAACATCAGGATTCAAAGTTCATATACCTATTGGTCTTTGGTGAAGACCATGATCATCCAATCTCATATTTACCAAAAGTGCATATCACAAGGAAGAAAACATGGTTCACTGAATAGAACATTTTGTATGAAAAGATAGCAATCATTTAGGAAAAAGGACAAAAAGAAAAAAAAAATTTAAAAGAAAAGCCAACATTGTCTTGGAAAGCTGCAAACAGAGTGATTGATCGGTTAGATCAGTGACATATGTGAGCAATGAAAAGAGTCGACAGGCTGCGGCACCTTAATGGCTTTGTTGCTGATACCGAGCAATCGAGCTTTGGAACCCGAATTTACGTTTCGATATCAGAAAATTAAACCTTTCATCGTCCTACAGTCCTTGAATTTATGATTATTAATTTTCTTAGAAAAAAAAGATTACACTTTAGGGATTAACCGGGCACTTTTATTACTCTGTCTTTTTGTTTTTAGATTTTGTTAAAATTAACCTTTAAAATTACTCTATGTAATAGTTTTAAAGAATAATATTATCCCCTGCAACGTTATATGATTAGAAAGTACCGAAATAACATTTTTTTTAAGATATGTTAATATATTATTTATAATAAAAATATTATATTAAACGTAATAATTAATGATTCTTATTATTAATTATTTTCAATGCGTATTAAACAAAAAATATTATCACATATAATACTCTTAAAGAATTTTTTAAGCAATTTGCATATATATTTAAATTTGGAAACCAATTAGCAACACTAATGGAACTGCTCTTATAATATAAAATATATGAAATTTCTCAAAACGTAATTAATATATATAATAGGCTCTTTTATCACCATGTTGGCAAATAAGTATATTATAAGCATTATACTTTAAAAATATTTAAGTTCTTTTATTATTATTATTATTATTATTATTATTATTATTATTATAAGGTAAAGAAAAGAAAAGCTCCTATATTAATATTAAACCCTGTTGTTTTTAACTTAAAAGCTACTTTCCATTTTAATTTCGGTTTATATAACAAAACATAATTATATTGCTAATAATTTACTACTATCAGATCAACAAAAATCAAACACTGCCTACCAAAAACCCATGACCACTTTCGTTTTCCGACCCAAAAACCCAAGCCCTTTTACTACCCGCCCCTCGGACCAGTCCGGATACTCGATTCTCCGCCGCGTCCTTCAAAGCACGTTTCAAGGGCCCAATCTCCTCCCCGTCACCGCTCCATTGCATCACCACGACGCTCTGGGTCCGCCCGCCAACCGTCGTCATCTCAGCCCGAACAACCTTAGCCTGCACCGCCCTGACCGCCCGACTCAAATCCCGGTTCAAACCTGGCCTGTCCTCGCAACAAACCGTAGCCTTCAACAACTTCCCTTCGTCGTCACAAAAGCTCAAAGTCGCCTCGTCGCATTCCCCTGGAAACGGCCACGACGTCTCAAGCTCTGGTTGGCTGTTACTGCAGCCACCGTCACCGTCACACTGCCCTGCTTCTTCCACTTGCCTCTTTAGCTCCCTCACGTGATGGACAGCCTCCGCCAAAAGCGAAGCCTTATCCATCTGTCCAAAAATTTTTTAAAAAAATTAAATAACGTTAATCAATATAATTGTAGTTTACTATGCATATGTTTTTCTTTTTTGTTCTGTTAAGAACCTTGGCAGTGTTGGGGAGGAGAGAGCGGAGAGTCGAGAAGTGGGCGTTGATACGCTGCCGGCGTCTCCTTTCAGCCTCCTTGTGACTCTTACAAGCTTCCGTTGATTTCCTCTCTGACAACGTCTTGATCGAATCGTCGCCCTCAGTTAAGTTGACCGGCATGTTGTTGTTCTCCAACCCACCGAAGCTTTTCAGAGGAAACATTTGTCCCTGACGATATTAGGGTTAAAGAAGAAGAAGAGGCGTTAAGTAGAAGTAAATAGAGTGAAGCAAGACGAGAACTATAGTTTACAAGAAGTGAAACGTAAAAGAAGAGAAGTATCTTGTCACAAAAAGATGAATTATCGTTACCCAATGTGGGACTTGGTTAGAGTAAAAAGCAAAAAACCAAAGGGAATTTTAACTTGTTATTAGTAAAAAACAGAATTATGGTCAAAACTCGATGAATTTGACAATTTACGACTAGTGCATGAATGAGAAGGCTGGCTGGGAGAATCATTTTATTTATTTATTTTTTTCCTGAAAGTTAAGCCTAGCACGGCAGCAAGAGTGACTGCGGCGCAGACAGCTTTAGCCTGAGAAGATGAATCATGGAAATGGTGATGCAGCCGACATTAGTAATTCGCTTCAAAGTTCACACGCATTCCCTTATTCCTTTTTTTTTTTTTTCTGTCTCTCTTTATATTGCTGCTGGCCGCTGCTCCCACTTAGCATATAAATTTTATTATTGTTTACAATGATCAAAGCCTGCTTCAGTTGAATCAGTTCATCTTTGATGTCACTTTTGTCAGTCAGGTTTTCCTGTTTAGAATCGGAGATCACTTATAAATAATAATAAAAAGATTATACATTTTATTTATTATTTAAAACAAAGAATTTTTTTTATTTGGAGTGAGAAAACGGAGGAAGAGGGAGAATATGTAAATGAACCAAAAAAAATGCACGTGACTGTGAGATTGTTGGGTGATGCCCCAACAGATCCTGAAAAACCGTAGAAAAAAGGTGAGATCAATATCTGATGGGGCAGAGCAAGTGACCCTGATTGACCAACACTGCCAAAACGATATGTTTCTTTCTTCCTTTCCTTTCTTATACTAACTTCTTTAAAAAACCCCTATGAGGCTATCACCATGACATTTTCTCACTGCAATCGGCATTTTTCTACGCCACTGCCAAGTTGTTCTCAATTGCTGAAGCTTTAGCTTCTCATAAATTAAGATTTCCTTGTTTTTATATCTACTTAGGAAAAAATTATATCATGAACCTTTCTCATCACGTTATTTATGGTCTCATCTAATTAAATTTATTCATATCAGTTATCTTTTTCATGTCAGCATTTTTTAAACCCTTCCCACCATATCATCCATGATCCCATCCAATTAAATTTATTCATTTCAATTATTTTTTTCATATCAGCTATTTATTAAATAATTTTAAAGACTTTTGTATGATATTTAAAAATACTGATGTGAAAAAGATAACTAATGTGGATAAATTTAATTAGACGGGATCATGAATGACGTGGTGAGAAGGATTCATGATATAATTTTTTCACGGTAGATCTATTTGAATCAACTGTAAAATTGATTACTATAGAGATTGAAAATAATAATCTTAAAATTAAAATAAGAGGTAAACATATTAATGATTATATAAGAATCTATTACTAAATTATTAAAATATATATAAAAATAATTTATTTATACACTTTTATATTAACTTTTTTCCATTATTATCTCATTGATTCATATTTTTTTATCCAAACACGTCTTACAATGAAATTTTAATTTTAATTGAATAAACCTTTAATACAAATAGTTTTTTTTAAATATCAATTTATTTGAATATAATACAAATAAAAATTATAAAAAAAAGAGGGAATGTCCTTTTTAAGGCAAAGGGGACTTCAAACAGTGTCGTTCAAACTAACGGATAATTCCCGAAGCAGAGCTGAGTGAGCAGTTCCACTTTCAGTAAAATTTGTGCAGGCAAAGGCAATGTCACTATAAAGTCTTAACCCTTTTTCAAACTTTCGGTTGCTTTATAACCAATTGTTAAACTTCACTCTCCCACCCTTCGGTACAAAACTGCAATGGCGTGAGCGGAAAAGCGAGAGCGAATAAATAAAAAGAAAAATAAAAAAGAAGGGGGAAAACTAGTGGTTTGTACGGTTTTAATAAATATTTCTAATAATTACTATGACAAATGTCAACATTAGTACAACAAACCATCCTAAGCCAAAAAAATGTATATTATTTTTGAAATTCAATTTTCCTAAAGTTATCAGAAATGTAGTTACAAATTGAACATGATCAAAAAGGTTGAATTATCCATTCAAGGATAAAAATGTAAATTTATTTTATCAGAAATATATTTTTTTAAATATAAATATGATGCTTAACTTTAAAATTTTATGAATTTATAAATATTTTTATCGAATATTTTTATTACATTTAGGTTAATAAGTAATTAGATAATAAAAAAATTGTAAATGTAACTAATTATAAGTTATAACTTTAACATATCATAAATAATAAAAAATATTATAATTTAATAATAATCAGTGTAACGATAATCATCCATAATAATTTTTTTTTGTGTTATCGAGCATAAAATATCATCACCTGATGACAAATAATTGAAAAGTGTAATAAATATGTTAATATCATTTATAGTTATTTAAAAAGTGATAGAATAAAAAATTTATAATAAAATATAATAAAAATAATATTACTATTTTGTATTAAAATAAGAAACTAATTTTTCTGTCTCTATTATGCTTTATTTGGTGCTCGGGCAAACGGGCCCAGCTGGTGCCCGGTGGGTTCCAAAAAACTTTTGAGCCATGCCACTAACAAATAGCAAGAGTATATCATTCAATCTATTGCTATTCGCAAGTAACATTTTTTCGTTGAGGCTACCAAAGAAAATTACCCTCTTCTAGCATCTTTCATTATGCTGATTATCTCCATAGATGCCTCCTCTATGCATCATCCTAGGTAAGAGGAAAACTGTTTTCCCAAAGATGTATTGGCCATCCTCAGCTAGTCTTGTATTTATTTGATCATCAGACTGCTACTTACTCAGTAACACACATTTTCAGTGTGGTAACACTGTAATAGAAGATTATCTTTCCCAACTTAGCCTTGTTACCAAGATTTCTTGCTCAGCGATCGGTGCTAACCATACAGGTTTGACCTAGAAACATATGCTTCTATAAAGTTCAGAGATTTAGATTTAATTTAGCAGTGCGTGATCACGAAGTGAAGCAAACACACCTGATAGAATCAGAAAAAAGTCTTGGTGGCCTGGGATCAATCTCTCATTTGCTAGGTCAAGGTATTCATCCTTTATTTATTTGTTTGTTTATTTTTTGTACAAAATTTGGATTAGATATTGACTTACTAAAGAAATAATCTTTGAAATCAAACATCAATCATAATTTCCTTCTTTCACTAATAGAGTAATTACTTGAACACCTTACCAAATTTCCAAAAATCAGTAATAAGATTGATGAAAAAAAAAAAAAAAACTTGTATCAATTTCAAGGTGAACATCAAATTCTGAAAAGTGAGGATTTGACTGCTAGGCTCTAAGAATCTCAACCAAGGTTGGGGGAGATTTGCATAAGACTACTTGTAAATCGGTGTAAAATGATTTAATTAGTTTAATTGATAAAATTTAATTAATTTAGTTTGATGGTTATGTCAATTTTTTATATAAATTTATTGAGTTAATTCGATTAGTTATTGGTTAGTAAAATTATTAATCAAACTGATCGAATTAATTAAACTTTTAATATTTAATATTTAATAATTATATACATATATATATTAATAGCCCAATTAAATTCATAATCAAACTAAATATACAGTTCACTAGTCCAATACCCAATAAATCGATTTAATTGAACAACCGACCAAATCGATCAAAATTTGATTGATTCGATTAATTCGATTATAGTAAAAAAATCAATCAATTCAATCAGTTTCTCTAACTATATCAATTAATTTAATTTTTATTTTTTTTTAATCAAACCAATTTAATTGACCGAATGCACAATTCTAGATTTGCACGTTTCACAAAAGTTAGGCTTACTCATAATCGTCTTTAGCCATCCTCTACTTTTTTTTTTTTTTTCCTTTTCTTTTCACAATAACTCAAAAAAAAAAAAAAGCAACCGAGCATTTAAATGGTTGATATATGTTCTTTTTTTTTTTTTTATTTAAAAAGAAGTTTAAATCTCTTTCTTGAAAGATTAAAATTAGAAAAGATACAAAAAAAATTGGAAATTCTTCACTCTACTTTGTTTGTAACTATGACATTGTAGATGTCTATCTACTTTTTTCACATATGAAAGTAATTTTTTTTTATATACTTAATTAGTTGTATTATTTTTCCTAGCCTCTAATCATTAGAGAAAATACAGATATGGTGCATGGCTGCATGGCTTTTTATCAAGTAATAACTAATGCCATGAATCATTCATCAACCTCGATCAACATAAATTTAACTTAATGTTTTTGTATATTATTTAAATTCAATTATAAATACTAACATAAAAAGATATTTTTAAAATTTGTAATATCATTTTTAAATAATAAAATAATTTTTTAATTAATTCAAATTATACTCTGTTTAAAAAAAAATGGAATCGCTAAACAATCAAATCAACTCCTCTGCCCATAAAAGGGCATTCAAAAACTTAGGTACACCGAGGATGCCAATTATTTATCTAGCTAAAGGTGGACGTGTTGCTCTGAACTGAACTGATCTGATAAATTGAGCTGTCTGCCCACTGTTATTTGTGTTCCTTTTTGCTTTGGTCGTGGGAAATGCCAACAAAACCTGCAACCTTAGCCAATGGCCAGCCGGGCCTCCGTCCACATTATTACAGTAAGTTTGAAATTTTCAAATTCTCTTGCTGTTCTGACCACCCATGACCCATCCTAGATTCCTCGGAGAGAAAGTGCAGTTGGCCGCTCCTTAGGGTAGGCAGTGGGGCTCCTCCCCTTCTTTTTGGATCTGTGGCTATGTTTTGCATGGGCCAATGGACCTTACCGAACCAAAAGCCCATTTTTACGGACGATGTAGTTGACAAAATCGTAATTCATGAATTCTTTTCCTCTTATCTCCAACCTCAAAAGGGGGTTGAGATCCCGCCTTCAACTTTTTTTTTTTTTTTGAAACACTGCCTTTAACTTTTTGTTAGGAATGGCTAAAGAGATTGAAAAGTATTCCTTTTTTTATGCTGTCAATTTCAAAATAAAAATGAAAATTGTTCAATTAACGGTATAATATTTAATGTTTCAAAAATGATTAAAAATAAAAAAATTATTTATTTTAATTAATTTATATAATTTTTTTAAAAAGTAATAATCATTTAATAGATTAGAGATTTGAATTTTGATATATACAATTTTTTACTTTTATCCGAGGGTTGCCATCTCCTTGTTAAAAAAAAAAAGGAAAAGCATACGTTATAATATGATTATTTTTAATGCATAGAAATTACTACTTACCTAAATGCCTAAAGTACACTTGTTAAATTCGGTAGTTGTTAATTTTATTTATCATTTAATTTATTGTTGAAAATATCACTATATCTATTAATTTTTTTTAAAAAATACTTTTAGGCTTTACTGGATGGGGTGGAAAAAAATTTAAAAAGATGAAAAATTAGAGGAGGAAGAAAAATGAAAAAATAGAAAACATATTTTTTCTTCCCATTGGTGTGCTTGGTAGGAAAATTAGAAAAATGGTAAGAAAAAATAATTTTCTTTCCTCTCAATGCTTAGTATGATTAAAAAATGAAAAGAAAAAAAGAAAAAGTTTATTGTTTTACCATTATACCTATTAAAAGTTAAGATAAAAAAAATAAAATTTAAAAAATTATAGGTAATTTTGTAAATATACACACTTGACACACTGCTTTTATTTTCTTTCCTCTTTTCTTTCAATCAACCATACTCAAGATTCATTTTCTTTCCACTTTTTCAATCTTTTCTATTCATCATTCCATTTTTCCACATAACCAAACACACTCTTAAAGCATTTTTTTAACAAAACTTTGTCTCATATATCCTAAGTTTTATCCTAGAGTGCATTAGGTTCTCTCTCGTTCAAAATGTTAACAAAAATGAATATTACTAGTAATTTCAATTTTGGCACTACTGGTATGATGGAAAAATATCATGGAGAAAGGATAATATGAAATCGTTTATTACTAAATTCAACATGTTAGAAGATGAGATTTTTGGTTTAGTTCAATTGGTTAATGTAGTTAACTTTAAAATGTGATATTCAATATATTTAAAATTTGAATCTTAACATTTATGATTTTTTTTTCTATCTTCAAGCTATAGCCTCTTTATAAAGTACATATATATATATATGACATGAGCATTTATAGTTTTATGAATTAATGATCGGATCATGAATCTAGATTAATTTAGCTAAGAGTAACAGGTGTACATTTCATGTAAAAAGAATATCTTATTGTGAATAGCTATCTAGTTTATTAATAAATTATTAAACTTTTAATTTTCACGATCAAAAATTAAATCTTAAAGATCAAACTATCCAAAAAAAAAAAAAATCTTATTCTCCTAGTTTTCATAGGATTTTGTTTCACTGTAACTATTTTAGACAGCCATAGAGAAGCATCTTTAACCTACAAAAGAGGTAACATAATTTGGATTGTCCAAGGAAGAATTGTCTTGGAAATTTAAAAAAAAAAATCTAATAATTCATGGCTTAAGCGTGCGTTTGCACGCTGACAAGTGGCCCCTCTGGTTTGTATTTGTTTGGCTTACTCAAATGTACTTTGACATGGGTTTTAAAAACTAACTTACAAATTGTAAGGATCATTCCCGTCAGGAAGTGCCCTTGATCAGCTCAAAGATCGGCATGGTTTTTAATTTTATGCTTATAACGAGCACCATAGTGCTTTGCGCTTTCTAGATTTGAATATTAATGTAATTAATTAAAACTATATCCAAGGGCTTAATCCTTTGTTTACTTCGATGCTTTCCCTAAGTTAACTTGTAGCTTTTGAAAGTTGTCTAATTAATCCTTCCCTATCTAACCAATTCGGTTTAATTGGTACAATAACCAGTGGAAATTGTGAAGTTTTTGAAAAAAAAAAATAGATTGCTAGCTTCAAATGGAATGTGATTTTATTTTATAATTACAAATTTCCAAATAATTACTTAATATTTTTACTATGTTTATATATATGTATTATAATCCATCTGAACCGTTTTCGTTAATCATTCATAAACTTTTCCATATATATTTATAAAGAACTAAAATACACATAAAAAATTTTTAACATAATTAATTTAATTTATTTATATAATTACTCCTTAAAATATGACGTCTTGATCGGCTATTAATTATTCATTGGTGCGGATACGTTTTCAGTTTGGCGTTTAAGGGTGGGGGAGCCTCCGAGCAAAGGCAATTCATGCTTCCCCATTATTGGTGCGTTTTGCACATGCAGCATGCCCTCATCTGTGTCACTTTTTTTTTCCCACATAGATTAAAACCTGATGACCAGA
This sequence comes from Adansonia rubrostipa, assembly GCA_038381775.1. Lineage (NCBI taxonomy): Eukaryota > Viridiplantae > Streptophyta > Magnoliopsida > Malvales > Malvaceae > Adansonia > Adansonia rubrostipa. The sequence goes on along the minus strand of JBBYHM010000022.1, from coordinate 1,237,569 downwards.
CTCAGCTCAGCCATCCAAAAATATGTTTCTAATACATTTTGCAAAGGAATAAGAATAATTTGATTCGTCCTTTCCTAGAGAAATAAACACCACCCTGCAAATATTCTAATATTCCACCCATCATACTCTCATTATTATTCTCTGTGCATATATATATATATATATATATATTTGAGGCATTATAGTTTCAACCTTATTTAGTTACTTCTTCGATAAATACAAAATTCAGCAGCTTTTATCTACTTTAGTAGATTTTGAAAAAATAAAAATTAAATTTATATAAGTATTTGGTTCAATGATAAGTATAATATATGTATATATACACCTATAGTAGTTTAGACTTAAAAAAAATGCAAATACATAATGTTGGACCAAAGATTTCACTAGGAGACATATTACTATTATTTTCTTTTTTGATACCTAATTGATTTTATTTATTCAAAGAAATAGTTAGATAGATACAATGTATGTTTAGTTATATATTGTTTTTGGGAGAGTTAAAAGTCAATTATATTAATTATTTATTAATTACTGTTCAATACAATTTTAATTATTATTTGTAAGTATGATTTTTTTGCTAATAATAAGTAAATTTAACACATGTAAAATGGTTTTCATAAATGTATTAAAAAGTAATTAATAAAAAAATAATAATGGAGCAAGTCCAATGGACATAACTTGTTCTAGTTTTGATTACATGTTCAAAAACTGAAACCCTAAGAATAAACTCTCGATACTAAAAACTAGCACCATAAATTAGCAATTAGACGCCTTAGTCCACTCAAAGCCATATCTAAAGCAGTACTGTGATATTAAGCAAAAAAAAGGGTATGATCAGAGAGTGAAAAAAGAAAAGGAAAAACATAAATAAAGGAAATATTTGTAGCACTTTTCTTTAGTAACAGCCAACTAAACTTGGTTTCCCAATTAAGAGGAATTCTAAGCAGATATGGTGATGACTGGAACCCAACCTGGTCGTTGTCCCAATGACTGAAGGGATCCAATAAAATTAAATTCAATTAGTAGAAAAACTTTTTTTTTAACTCAAAATCTTATGCTGATTCAACTACCCAAATATTTAAAATTTATTTTTACATTTCTATAAATAAATTATTTATTTATTAAATAATAATTTAAATCAATTTAAATTTTTTTAAAAAAATATCTCAAATCTAATACCAACCCCCAATAGGCCAATACTCATGGCCACAGGGTGCCTTTCCTGACTAATATTCCTTACCCTTAATTTATTACATGTGCCTTCTGTCTTTGCAAGATTCTCCTTTGTCTAAGACTCACAGCCTAGTTTTTTTTACTGCAAGCTTTTGGTCATTTGAATATCTTCAGATGAATTTCGGGCTTTCCTTAAAGGATTTTAGTACTTCATATCCAGTGGAGTATCAAATATTGATTTTTTTTTTTTCATTATAATCCGCTATTCCCTTTATATGTACTGCTACTAGATAATACTTTGCATATACATCAATGGTTTGCTTTGCTAGAATTATTTTACGACTAAAGTTACTTAATTGCGATTATAATTATTTGTTTTTACATGTAAGTTTGTATAAGAAAACTTTTTTCTACGTATTGAGAGAAAACAAAATTCCTCATTGGTAATTTTACTAGTATCGACGTAGAAATTTTTTACTGATTTGCTATGCTCATGCATGATTGATACAAAGTACATATGTGTGTGTATATACTAATGCAGTCTTAAAATCTTTTACCATTTCAATAAATGGTCCAAATCCAGAAATCATCCTCCAAAAACGTGGATCCTTCCCTCAAATCAGTCGCAGCTTGTAACCAAACACAGAACAGCATGATTTACCAAATAAATCGCCAGTAAAAGGCCTCCAAAAACACAAGGATCTAATAAAATACAACCGACCAAAGTCATCTTGATTTTCTTATATATTTTTAATTTACTTATAATTTTTTAATATTTATCTAATTAATTTTTTAAAATAAAATATTATATGTTTAAATCTTTTAAATCCATAATTTTTACAGGTTTGATTATAATGTTATATCAATTTAGTTAATACTTAATTGATAAAAGTGATTGCAATCATCCCAGAAAAACCGCGTAGCAATCAATCTACGACAGCCATAATATCAACCAAAGTCAGAAAAGTTTCCTGAAGATTAGATTAAGCCATTGCTAAAACAGGAAACCCGGATCACAACCAAACATGCTGCGCAAAAAGGAACCGCATCCAAGGACTATAATTAAAAAAAAAAAAAGAAGAAAAAAATCAATACCCCTATAAGAGCAAATCATGTTTTTGGCATCAAAATCAAAGTTCTCGTCTAAGCATCACAAGAATTTCAAAACCATCCTCATAGAAAAGCAAGATATAAAGGACCAGACATTATATAAATATATATATATATATATGTATATGTAGGATCATGCCCTCACAAATGGGAGAACGTTCGATTATTGCATCTTCATCTTAACCTTTAAATACATACGTCTTCACTTATACTCCGTACACTTATTAATCGAATCTAAATTTAAATAATAAAAAAGTTGTGAGATTTATTGTGTTATTCTTCATGGAAAGAAGTTTTAAATTGTATGTATATATATATATATATATATATATATATATGAGGTTGAAATATTAGAAAATGTTAATAAAATTTTTAATTTCATTGATAAAATTAATAAAATGATACAATATAATAAAACCCTTTTAAGATATATACTAAAATTGATCACACTAACAAAAGTGGAAGAATGTTTTAAAAATATTGGTAGGTAATTTAACAAAATTTAAAAAAATTAATAATTTTAATGAATAGTTATTTTTTAAAATTAAAAGATCAAATTGATCTTAATTTTATTTTATAATTATAACTTAAATCTAAGTTTGTTTGTACTTTTCTTGACCTAGTTAGTTTCAGTCAACCACATAATGAAATATATAAAACAAATATACATTTTATTAATTTTAGTAAATACTAGATTATAATTCACCTACTTTGTTGGTAAAAAAACCATAAAAATATAAGTGAAAAATTATTTATTTCTTAGTAACTTTTTTTTAAATTAAAAAAGGACAAATTATTTTTTTCTATTTTTTTTCAGAAAAATGTAAATTATTCATGTAATTCTATTATCATGTTAATTAGATTTTATAAATTTATTCTTTTGATCATTTTTTTAAATAAATTATTGTCAATCAATGATATGTATCTAAATTTTTAATTTCATACATAAAATTAAAATATGGGTTAATTAGCAAATTTGTTATCATGCTATAATTGAATATTAAAATTTATCATTATATTTTTTTAATTGATATTTACCATTATACTTTTAAATTAAATATAAATTTATTGTTATAATTTAATTCAATATTAAATTTTACTACTATACTTTTATTTAATTAAATTTTATCATTAAATTTCTTATTTTTGTTTGAATTTTTTACTTAACTTTGATTTTATATAATTTTAATACAAAAATTTAATAAAAAAAGATTTTTAAATGTTTTATTTTAATAATTAGGGTGATGATAAAAAAATTAATTGTTTGTTTTTTATAAAATAAAAATTTTATGTTTACTTTTTTAAGTTTTATATTTTTTATAAATTAATTTTATTTTCAAATTTTTTAAAATTAAAATTGAATAACAAAATTTAATAAAAAATTAAATTTATTTATATAATTTAATAAAATAATAGTATATAATAAATTTATTATAATTTTAAAAATAAAATAATAAATATTAATAAAAAATAAAATATAATAATAATTTTTAATATTTATTTATAATACGATGATAAATTTATTTATTAATATTTAAAATATTTACAGTAAATATATAAAAAAATTGCGGGTAATAAATGTTTAAAATCGGAAAAGGAAAGCAAGTGGTGATAAAAAAAAAAAAAGAGAGAGAGAGAGAGAGAAAGAAATTCTGAGGCAGTGGCCACGAGGCATAAATTGATTGGCAAATGGTGCAGTGATGTGCCCTTCCCAGCCATTGGAGGTTGGCGCAGCAGATACAAAGCAAGGGTTAATATCTTCGCTATCATTACTTTCCATGTACGGAAAAGCGATCATCCACATAAAAAAAAAAAAACCCAAAACAGGTCTTGTTTTAATAAAAAAGATGAAAATAAGGAAAAGGGGTTTGATAAAAAGAAAAAAAAATGAATTTACTTTGCTTGGTTTTGATAATTTTTTATCATCCCAACCTCTCTCTCTCTAACACAAAAATGTACATCTTTTTTACTTTTTTTAGGCAAAAATGAAATGACCAAAGACTGAAGCTAATAATGGTAGAAAGAGTCTCTGTTTAGCTATAAAAGGGAAGGTAAGGAAGAAGATCTTTCCTTTCTTGAACCAGCAAGCTCGCACAAGTGGTAGCCAAACTCTCTCTCTCTCTCTCTCTCTCTCTCTGTCTTTTCTTTTCTTTGATCTTTCTTATAGTTTTAACTTCCTGTAATTGGGAGGCTTTTGGTTTCGGTTACCAGACCTGACTTCCAGCTCCTGAACCAAAATACCAGTTCTGTAATAGGGTAAAAGTAATGAAAATAAACCCACCAATTTGGACCTTTTGTGTGTGTGTGTGTGTGTGTGTGTTTTTTTTTTTTTTGCATGTTCATGAGCTAAGATTGATGGGCTTTTTGTAACTTTTTCTTCTTTCACGCACCTGGATCTGAAAAAGGGGTCTTCCACTAGGGTTTCATCTCAAATTTACTATATGTACTCAGCACCAAAAATCAGGAAAACCCACTTATTTTTTTTCTTTTTAAAGTCATTTTATGTCCTAATACAAGTATTTCTTTTTTTTTTCTTTGATGGAGAAATCAGAAATGTGAAATCCTTTTTTCTTATTTCGTTATATTTTGTTTTTTTTATCATGGAGGAGGGTAGTAGAAATGGCAAGGGAGAAGATCAAGATCAAGAAGATTGACAACGTGACGGCAAGGCAAGTGACTTTCTCTAAGAGAAGGCGAGGGCTTTTCAAGAAAGCTGAAGAGCTTTCAGTTCTGTGCGACGCTGAGGTTGCTCTCATCATTTTCTCGGCTACTGGGAAGCTATTTGAGTTTGCTAGCTCCAGGTTTTTTGCATCATTAACTGTCTTTTTCTTTTCGATAAGAATACATCAACAATGCAGCACACTCTCTTTCAATATTCCTGCTGTTTTTATTTTGTGTGTACTTACATTATTACCATAAAGGGAAAGTGTAGCTAGGTTTAGTTGCTGTCAGTTTTTTAGATCGTACGACAGATAATCTTTCAAAACAAGAATCAAATCAATCCTTTGAAGAAGAAAACAAGTTCTTTCCATAGATGTAAAGGACTAGAAAGAAACCTGGCAAATGGTAATTTTTTAAGCTAGGGCCTGGTTTTATGATTGTGGACTTTCTTTTCGGTGAGTTTTTAAGTTTTTTTCAAGAAAAGATCTTGATGAAATGAGAAATTACAAGCCCCACAAATCCTTTATGGTTCATATTATTCTTTTTGTAGATTCTCCATAGATCATGGAGGTTATAGTCTCTTCTCCTCCAAGAACTTCTAAACTTATTTTTTGGTCATAGCTGGGAGAAAAAGTGACGAAAACAGTGTTTTTTTGTCCAAGTAATAGTTAACTTTTGAGACTTGCTCATTTCCGTACTAATTGTGTTTTATTCCATTTTTATTTCATCCTAAAAGCGACTAAAATGAGGGGTTTTGAAGTGGTTCTGGGCGTGTGAAATCGTGGTGAAGGAGTTTGAAATAAGGGTTTGTTTGTTTGTGGTTCGATAAAGAAGGGGGTGTCTGTTTCGATTTAGTTTTTCCTTATTTATTGATTGTCATTGGTTCATGCAATTCTCTCTTGGATAATTTTGGTAACTTGCTTTTTATCATCTTTATGTCCTTTGATTACTGATTCTTGAGGCAAGAGATCTTAGGTATTCGTATATGCTGGGAATCTTGGTGACACATAGGGCTAAAGAGTATATATTTACTTGCTGAAAATTTTGTTCCATTTCTGATGCTTTGGGAAGTGACATTTTAGTATCAAAGGCTTATTTTGAACTATGAAATATGCCCTCAGTCCTGGTGTTTATGATCATATTGTTCAACAAACTAAGTAATCTCGCGGTTCCTTGTGCCCTCCAAACGGGACTCATCGAGTCAAACAAGAGGCTATAAGCCTGTAACAATATAATTATAGCTGCTTATAAATTTGAGCCAAATGATTAGTCGTTTACCAATAAAGTATCATAGATTTGATTAGAAGAATATGTAATGGAATGAGCCCGGTGAAGACATAAGGATGCTGTAATGGGTAGTGGTGGCTTAGAGCATGAAATAAATAAAGATAGCTGGATGCTTTGTGTTGAATGGATGTACTAAGACCTATATTGCTTGGGAGTGAGTGTTGTGTACAGGTATGTGTTTTATGTGCATATGTTCAATTCTTTTAAGTTTTTTTATGTATTTGAAGGATCTTATCCCATAATCATAGTTGAATATATGTTGGATATGAGTGTTAAGCATGAATAATAATGGAAAGTTGGAGCAACATGACTAAGACTAAGGCAGTCATGGTAAAAGAAAATTGGGAGAGGCTAGGAACTGGTTATATTACAAAGCTAGATTTGGATGAACTGGTGGAATATATGAGACTATATATATATATATATATATATATATATATATATATATCATAAATAACTTATATTAGGAAGGCTAGCTAGGTGATCATGACCTTCTAGGGATGAAATGGTTGATTGATGCTTTGTATATTCTAGAATAATATACTAATAGATTATCAAATCATACCTTTGATTCCAATACTATATATATATATATATATATATATATATCCTAAATCATTTTCCAAATGGTTTTCTAATGTTATGAAAAGAGTAAATTACTGTTGAGCATAGAAACAAAAGTATTAGGTGCTTATGATCCACTAACATTTGGCATATTTGCTGTCATCTTCATTCCAATGAGGATATCTCAATTACTTCCAACCAAATCGAACATCAAAGTATAATGTACATCTTCTAATTGCATATTTGACTCCAATTATGAATCTTTTTTCTTCTCCAATTTCATCATGGTTTCCCATAACCAAATAGCTAGTTTGCTCATTGATTGTAGCAGTAAATGTTTAATACTTTGCCACTGTGATCTATGGACATGCTATTTTGGTAATGGAGTTAGATTGCTAAGTTGGAGGTCAGAATAACGAACATCTTTTACCATATTGATTCACGTGAGTTTCATCTACGTTGCTTCTGACTCTTTGTTTTTTTATGAATTATTCATATTGGACACCGGTTTGGACATGGTATGTGGATATGGCCCTCAATAGTCCTCAAAATATGTGAAAAAAATTTTAAAAAATTAAATATACCTATCAGATTTATACTTTTATTCAACACTTATACCCAAGTCCAAGTAACAAGGAGGTTCATTTGTCTTGGACATTTGGAAGTTTTGCTGAAGAAGAAAGTCCTTTTAAACCCTTCCTTGTTTGATACACCGGTTTATAATCGAATTCGGTATTTATAATGCCTGGTTTAGGTTAATTTTCACCCGAAGAATAATGTCGTCTAAGTAATTTTTGATAATTTTTTTTTTTTTTTGTGTGTGAAGCATGAGAGATATTTTGGGAAGGTATAAGTTGCACTCCAACAATCTGGACAAATTAGACCAACCTTCTCTTGAACTGCAGGTATTTAGTTATTATAACTTGTTTCTAACCACCGAAATCATTTTAACTATTATCATAATTTCTGAAATGTTCTTAGGTTATGTAATCCAAATTTATTGGGAGTCTGAGATACACATATACTCGAGTTTTTGATAAATTTGGAAAATCATATCTTCAGACCCATGTTCAAATGCGAATTGTAAGAAAAATAAAGAATATGAGTCATATAGTTTTTAGTAGGTAATTAATATGTGTGTGTATATATATATTCATCTTATTTCTCCTGTGCATGCCTTGAGATCCTTCTAATTATGTACTGGAATAAGCTTTATTATATGTTAAGCAGAAGTGTTCATCGAGTTCTTTCATTGATTTTATTTCTAGTTGTGCTTCCCTTTTTCATTCTGTTGATGTTTCATGTTGAAAGATGGAATGCGTAGATTTAAAAGGCTAGGGTGGTCAAAATTTTTTGCTTCCTCCAGAAATGGTTGTGAACCCTTACAAATGATTTTCATTACAGCTGGAAAACAGTAATAACATAAGGTTGAGCACGGAAATTGCTGATAAGACCCACCAACTAAGGTCAGATAATCACTAATTTGTTTCCCCCCAATGTGACTGTTGCCGATGGGTATTTGACATTATTTAACTATTCACTTTTTCAACAGGCAGATGAGAGGGGAAGATCTGCAAGGATTGAACATAGATGAATTGCAGCAACTAGAGAAAATGCTGGAATCAGGACTTAAACGCGTTCTTGACACTAAGGTTTGTACATGTTTTTTCCCTAATCTGCAAAGCAAAAGCTTGCCTCGTTTTCTTTTCTTTTTTTTTATCGATTGTAACCACTGGGTTATTCCATTTTCTTTCAGGGTGAACGTATTGCGAATGAGATCGCTTCACTTGAAAAGAAGGTTAGTACCAGTATCTGAAATAAATGATTTATTTAATAGCCTCAACAACGTACCACTACATTTTTCTTTTAATTTCGTCATTTATTAATGTTATTGCAGTTAATCACGTTCATTACGTTTGCAACCATGCAAATGTAACACGATCAAAAATATGTATGGGATCGCCCTGTTTGAAATATCTACGGGCCAAGCCATCAATATGCATGTTTGAAAAACAAGTTTTTTTTATGTTGCATGCAAAGCAGGTTAAACTGAATGGTTCTGTCGTTTTTTGGAATAATGCATCTTATAGATTCAGACTCTGCCGGTTCCTATATATATATGTATATATTCGAAGTTATTACAAGATTATTGTTTTTTCACTTTAATTAGAATCTTACTCGACAATTCAGGGAGTTTATCTTTGAAAGCTATAACTACTGGAGTGCCCGAATCTGCTTCATTATATTTCTAATTGTTTTAAGCAAGATGTAGAATCTTGAGAGACGCACCTTCAAACGGATTAATAACCCAAAATTTAGACTTTTGGGGATATCCAACTATAACCATTCCAGTTTATTTGCATAACATTGCACCACGAAAATTCATTTTATTTTCTTGGTTCTTTTGTTTGCTTTTAATAAAACAGCTAATGTTAATGCAGGGAGCACGGTTGCTGGAAGAGAACAAAATACTTAAACAGAAAGTAAGCAGTTGTTTGACCAAATTGTCATGACGCTTTTTCTCTCAATTTTCAGATTATAAAAGAAAATTTTGACATAGTATTTTTGAGGTTTCTTTCAGATGGTGACATTATGCAAGGGAAAAAGGCCTGTCTTAGGAGATTCTGATGTTGCAGTTCAGGAAGAAGGCATGTCATCGGAGTCTGTCACTAATGTTTGTAGTTGCAGCAGCGGCCCTCCATTGGAGGACGATAGCTCAGATACTTCTCTGAAATTAGGGTAAGTGAAATATCTCGTTAGACATGCATGCATATGCTTTGCAAATGATGAACATCGACTTTTGAAAGATAAAAGCTAGAGTCAGTGGCTTATTGCTGCCATTCTCATTGCACTGAGGAAAATAAACAAAATAAAAATGGTTGGAAAAGGTTATGAGTATTAATTCAATGTCTCAAATACGGAATCAACAAACAATTGGCTTCTAATCAATTTTTTAAAATTAAAAAATTTGAAAAATTTCAGTACTACATTATTTTCATATTTATTAAAAATAACGTGTTCATCCCGTATTTTTCGTATTGCGTTCAAAATCATTTAAGTTCACATTGTTGATCAAATTTATGCATGGTTGCTTCTGTTCAACTCTTTTGCAGGCTTCCCTTCTCTTCTCTTTAGCTGTGAAACAATTGAGAGAAGTTCTTGCAAGGAATAAAAGGTTGACCCCTTGCAAATATTCCTATCATATACATATATATATATATATATAAAATGTGTTCCTATCATATATAATATATGTGTTTAGGAGAAATGGAAATTATGGAAAGTTACTATTGAAAGTTGAAGATTTTATCTAGAATTACTTAAAAAGAAAAACCCGTTGTTGGGTAATGTTAATTATTACTCTATTCTGGATGTAATTTTCTAACTAAAAATCTAAAATGTAAACTAGGTTTTAACTTGTGCTGGTAGAACACTTTGGTTTTCTATAACTGGTCTTTGATTAATTTCTTCTCATGCAACATAAGTATCGTAGAACATGGTGGGTCCTTTCTCGACAAATATGGGATTAATTAGATAAATATCTTTTATTGCTATTGCCAAATGATTAGATTTAATAAATTTTAGTATGACGTAATTAAAGTACAACAGAAAAGGGTTCATGATGTGAATGACATCAATATTTTTTTTTTGTAATTGGCTGAAATTTAAATATTATTATTAAATAAGGTGTTTTTAATTAAGTAGAAATTTAGCATGTATGATGAATTTGAATAGAATATAAGATTCAATGATTAAATTTTAAAAATATAAATTATAAAAAAAATATAAATTTAAATTAAATCTTAGTTATTATAAAATGTATTTATCTATTATATTAATATATATGTATATATATAACACTTTGTAATGAAACTCTCCTATATTAATAAATCCCTTCATATAATTAGTGGGAATAATAGATTGGGACATTGAGTTAATAAGAGTCTTGCGTTAGAATCAAATATTTAATATAGCCAAATAAATATGGGTTTTGTGTTAACCATCGATGCTTGACAAAAAGGAAAGAATATCATTTCATTATTATTCAATTTATCTATAAATTTTAATTTTTTAAGAAAGTAATGTATTTTCCCTCAATCACCATTCTTTATTTCAGGTACATTCAAGTCCGTCTTATAAGGCATAATTAAGATAAGAGCAGCTCATCTGCAATTATTTTTTTTTTATAATTTTGTAATTTTCGAATTATAATAAAAAAATTATGTAAAATTGTATTGCTTTAAATCATGATTTTACAAAATATTTACGTGAGCCTTAAACAATTCAATATTGTGATTAATTAATTGTAATGTAATAATTGTAATGATATGTTTCCAATTAAAATAATTGTTAATAACTAATATAATATTTAATTATTCTCAAAAGAGAGATTTTTTCACATCTAAATGAGAAAAAATTATCTCTTAAGGGAGTTTTTTAATTCCGGATTAAAAGATGACTACATATCTTAACTATATATTTTAAATAAATAAATAATTAAATGAGACATGTAGTAGCATCTTAGCTTTGCTCATGGAGTTAAAATACTCCACCATACCCAAATAATTATCTTATAAAAAATTCCTAACTTTATTACTTTATTTAGATAAGTTTATGTACTTTTATTACGTCTAAATAAATACTTAACTTTTTTAATTTATACCAATACAAATCATTAACCTTTGATTTCTATTCAAATAAACTATTTAATCTTTATTTCATACTTAAAGAAACTTTTAATTTATTTTGTTACCTTTTAACGCTGATGCATGGTTGGGCTTCTATGCGGCAAGTAGTGAAATTTTATAGGTAACGTATAAGAACTTTTTTTTTCCCAATCTCTTGAACGTTGATATCTTATCTTTGCTATGGTTGGTTATTTTGAATAACATTTGTTTTTAGATAATTAGAATATGCAAATTAGTTTCCTATATTTCTCTAGGATTATGTTGGAACTTTAGCATTATGCACCGTGCTCCTTGCGAGTTTGACACAGAACATAGAACTTATAAAGTTGGGACTGTGAATGAAATGGACTAGAGTGCCTTTAGTGGTAATGAAAATAACTAATTTTTCACCCTTACTGAATAAAATCTGATACATCGTACTAGAGTTTGGATGTCTAGGCTAGTATAAGATTTTTATTCTTTCCCTTGAGTTTGCTGTTGGGGTTACATGCTCAGTTGTGGTATTATAAGCTATTACCCATTCATTGTTAACTTTACTTTGTAATGTTTGGGTCTTTTCTTTCCTGGTCTGCTTGCAATGTAAATTAGTATTTTATACAGTATTGTAATTGTGTAATCAGAAGCCTGATCAGCTTTGTTGCCCTTAGAATTACCCCTTGTGGTCTGAGTTTGTGAAATATGTTTTAGATATTATGTCCAGAGTTCTTTTCCTCCCTTCATGGTAGTCTAGCATATATGGCTTCAAATGCCTCCATTGAAACTGCATGAACTCTGGAATCACATTATAGCTAAGTTTTTTATTGTTTAATAAAAGTATCAAGCTTCAGCATACAGAAATATTGATTTTATAGAGTACCAAAAAATAAAAAAAAAAAGAGAGAGAGAGAAGACTTCATAAATGCTAGCCTGTGAATGAAAGGGTTCCAAACCTTATATGTATTTGCTGGTCCCCTATAGTGCTTTTTTACGAAATGATTTTCTTTTCTCTAATTTGGTCATATATGGTCTTATTGAAGAATTTCGTCCCATCCATCATGATGAATCCTTTTGTCTACATCTTTAATTTCAAGCTTGTTCACTTTTGTGAGTATTTTAACTCGTTATTTCTTTTAATTAGCTTGTATGCAATTTTTTATTGCTAAATCTTATTAGATCTTGACATGACTGTTGTCCCTGAAAATGATAGTTACCTTTGGGACGAATGGAAAGAGAGACACAAGGGGACATCTGAAGATCTTTCCACAAAATTATTGAATCTGCGGTTTGTCTCGCTTGAGGTACTGCTAATATCCGCTTAGTATTTTAGCTATTTTAGGTTAAGTCTTGGAATGACAATTTCCTCAACAACCTCTTGGTGGGTTCAGGAAGCAGTGAGAACTGGTTTAAGCGTTATGGTTTCTTATTCCATTTGATTCAGTGCGTCGGATTTATCTAATGTGGAAGTTCTTGGGATTGCCACTACCTTTGAGTTGCACTGTGTTTGTCTAGCATTCAGAAAGACGATACCTTAGTTGTCCTGTCTCCACGTTTTCAATGTCATTATAAATTTACAGTATTTATTTGCAATGTAATTATTTTGCTCTAAATTTGCCAGCTTACAAGGAACAAGCTGTTTTCCGCTGGGGAAGTGGTGAAATTGCTATATGAGGATGCAGCTTTTGTTATGCTTTACATCTTTTGTCCTTCCTTTTTGTATGTGATTGTTTCAGTCATCTCTTTGGGCATTTATGTAGTTTTTTTATTATTATTATTTTTACATTTAGCTTGCATGCAGCTTAGAGAACTGACTCTTCTTTATTCAGTTGGGGACTGCAAAGTTGAAGAGAAAAAAAAAGAAACGAACGAAACTAAATCTGTCATGCATTACATCTTAATTCTGTTGACACTTTATGACTGCTTAGTACACTTAGTAGCCATCTATATCATTGCATATGTATGTAATCCATTTATCAGACATTTTTTTTTCATTCATTGTCAGCTGCCACTGCAGGAGAATTCATTTGATTGTGGCCTGTTTTTACTCCACTATCTGGAGCTCTTCGTAGCTGAAGCTCCTCTTAACTTCAATCCCTTCAAAACAACCAAGTTCTCTAACTTTGTAAGTGGCCTGCAGAGTTTTTTTTTTCTGTTCATAGTGCAATTGATGCAGAAATTTGTAATTTTCTAATTCCATACGAAGGGTTCATCCTAGTACCATATGCTTTTTTGTTAACATATGTTTATTTTTATAGTTTTAAGTTCTACAATTTTATTTTCTATTCCATATTTGTCCAGTTTGCAGTTGAAGTGTAAATGCTTGAATATGGAAATGTTCTGGACTTTGATTCTTAGGACCAGGGACCAAGTAAAAGGTTATTTAAGATAAGCTGAGGATATCGCTGATAGACTATTTGTGATCAGTCTTTCATTTATTGTGTTTTCTGATTAATCAATCAGCCATAGTTTTATAATGTTTTTTCTTTTTTCTCTTTCCCAGCTTAATTTGGGTTGGTTTCCACTTTCCACCTACTGAGGCATCTCTAAAGCGCACTCTAATCCAGAAGTTAATTTTTGAACTCCTACAGATTCGTTCTCGGGAAATCAGGTCATCTGATTGCAGTCATGAACATCATTCATCTAAATCTCCTGAAAAGATTGAAAATGAAAATGGGTGTGAAGTTTATTCGGGAGAGTTTCAGCACGGAAGTAGCTTGTCATGGGAATTTAGATCCCCAAGTGGGACAAGGTTTGAAATGACTCTGTTAGCCTCATCTTCTATGGAAAATATCGATAGTAATAATGATTCTGGCCTGGTTTTTAGGGAGTTCTTTGAGCCAGGAGTTACAACAGGACCTTTGCTTGGATGATTTCCATCTTTTGACCAGCAGCCATCGTATTACAATATGAATGACTCTATATCACCTGATGAGGTATTGAATTTCGTTATTCTAATGATAATATTTTTTTTCTGCCCAATTAGGTCGTAAAATGCACTTGGTGCGTTGATAACTAGTTAATTATTTCGTTACTACCCTCTTGCTTTATGTTAGAGACTCGTAAACACCAGATAAACGGGAAATAATTCTATTACAGTGAAAATGGAGGAATAGAGGGATTTCTCTGTATCATATTCATTATTCTAAGTTCTCTTGGGAATTAACTCTTGCAGTGAATATTTTTATTTCCGTATTCTATTTACAGCAAGATGCGTCAACTGGTCAACATTGCTTATTTAGCTGCTGGTGAAACTGGTTTGCCGCAGTTCACTGGAATCACAACTTCCTGTGAAGTTGCATATTAATCGAGAGTTTTTGTTATGGGCAGTTCATGGAATCCTGGAATTTCCTTGCAAGGAGAGCAAGAAGTCGACACATCTCTTGAAACTTCTCTTGCCTTCGATGATGAGGATGATGTTGGGATCATTGAAATAACCCCGTTGAGGATAATGTATCCAATTGACAAACAGGATACTGATCAGGAACGACATCAGTTAGTGGAAAATGTGGAGTATCTAAAGAAGGCTGTCATGCCTGTCACCATTCAGGTGCTGCGACTTTATCAACAAAGTTTCTGGCGCTTCTGAGGAGACTGACAAGATTCACGATAGCACTGAGGATGCAGACCTTCCCTCCAAAGATAATTTGCCTGTATTATTGCGCCAAAATCCTGGTGCAGCAGTGACCCGGTCGGATCTGGATTTCGAACTGGTTGAAAAGAATGCCGAAATGGTCGAGAAAAAGGAGGCCAGGGGTAAATATGTGCAAATGATCGGTGACCTTCCATCCCAAGATAATTCGACTGTATCATCGCATCAAAATCCCAGTATGGTGTTGAACCAGTTAGATCGGGATTCTGAACCGGTTCAAAAGAACTCTGAAACTGTTGAAAACAAGGAGGCTAGAGGTGGTGATGTGCAAATGAAAAGTGATGATCTTCCATCTGAAGATAATTCAACCGTATTGTCACATCAAAAGCCCAGTATGGTGTTGAACCAGTTGGACCAGTTTTCCGAACTAGTTGAAAACAAGGAGGCTAGAAATGATGCCATGGTTGATGATTTGCAAGTGATGGTTCCCTCTGAAGACAATTCAACAGTATTGCTGGTTCAAAAAAATCCAGGTATGGCGATGAACCAAATGAATTAGAATTGTGAAGCAGTTGAAAACAAGAAGACAGCCATAGGTGATGATGATCCATCGGCAGAATTAGGTGGACAACCAGCTGCAAAAACGATGCGGCTTACGCCTTCCCTGGAAGAGGAGAAAATGGACCGATGAGAATGCAATGGAAGCCTGAGAATCCATTTTTTGTAAGTAGGACAGGATGGATTTTGTCTTTCAACCTTATAATATTAATATGGTAGGAATCTAAATCTCACTAGGTATTAATGTGCCCGCGCTGTTAATAGTGTTTGTGGCTGTGCCTCTTTGTTGGTTTAGGACTAGGAGGATGGGGTGAGGGCAGTGGCAGTGGCAGTGCCAGAATTGTTTTGGATAGATTTCCTGCGTTTATAGCTTTTATATATATATATATATATGTATATACGTATATGTATGTATATTAACAAAGAGTAATCCTAATTCAGAAATTTTGAATGCAAATGGTCTGTGCCATTCTTGTATATGGCAGCTGCAGACTCTGCAATTTTGTTCGAATTTTCGTAAGTAATTCTGAAGCTATACTATCAGGTTTCAGGTAGAGAAAGTGAAAATAAATGTGTGCAGAAAATTATTTTTGAAAAAATGAATTTATTCTTTAAATGATTTTGGGTAAAATGTTTTTAGTTGTTTTAACATTTTTTTTTCAAATTATCTATATTAATATAAAGCATCGATTTTTTTACAAATGTTTTCTCGACGAATTAACGGACGCGAAATTGAGATCAAATAACAACGGAAGCGAAGCGAGTCGCATTAAGGAAAAAAAAAAATGGTGTTGATTCTTCCTCTCTCCTTTCCGTTTATTAAAGTAAAAAAATAAATAAATAACTACTTTTTGCGTGTTAATCTTCTAGCCGTCCGATTGTGACTACTTTTTCTAGGTCGAAAATGCACCCTCAATAAAGCGGCTGGCATTAGGACACGGCTCTAAACAGTCTTTTACTTTATGTCAGCTCTGCGCTCTCTTTTCTCAGTCTGTGCACTCACTTTACTGTGAGTCACCACTGCCATTTATGACTTCACCAGAAAAACCCCAAAAGATTCTGATTTTCAAGGAATTAGAGTAATGGATTCAGTATCGTACGAAACCAAAAATAATAATAACAATAATAAACGAAACGAAACGAAAAGAATGAAGCCATGCCACAACTACGATCACCAGATTCCTCAATCACGAGGAAGAGCATTTGCAGCGCTATAGTCCCTATTTAGTCCACTGCTAAACTAATAAGATACCACAAGAATTTTGAATGGGAATAATCAGCCCCCCAACTTTCTATCTTCCCCCTCCCCCATCCCCCCAATTTATCCACTAAATTACCGCTAAGAATTTTAAATCCAACAACTATTAATTTACAATCACACGGTGATGATGAGCACACAATTAATAATAATAATAATGCCAGCTTCAAAAACACAGCTGGGCATTACCAAGTTATAAAACAGAAAGTGGACGCAAATTAATCCCACTAATTCTTTGGGGCGCCACCTTGAACAATTGGCTTCTCACCATCTTTCTTGTCCTTGCCACCCCCCAAGTGAGACCCACTTCCACTCTGGTGAGCTCCCAATTCCTCCAATTCTATGGACGACATTTCTTCCTCAATTGGAAGGGTGAGTTTTGAGCCCTCCAGAGCGACGCCAAGAACAATGTTTTCTTCCAAGGAAGGCGGCCTGCCTACTGACGGCTGCTGCGGAATGAAATTGTCAACATCCTGCTTTGCCTGTGAAACGCCCGATGGAATTTCAGCCTCTTCATTTGCAGATTGTGGATTAGCACTTGGAAACTTCTCAGTGATCACCTCCTTTCCCGAGCTCTTTGTCTTCCAAGTTTCACCCTTGCCCTCACTGAATTGCCTATCAGAGTTGACTTCCAGTGAACCATCAGGCACCGAGTTCACGCTTTCAGCCTCAGACACTGACACTTTTGAACTTGAATCGGTTGCTGATGCCATAACCTTGTCTCCTTTGAAGTCAATACTAGATATTGATCCAGACTTCATATATGCCTTTGAGTCAGCTGTTGAGGTTGCTTCCTCCATCGAATCTTCTTTTTCTTCATTTGCCCGTGTTGAAGCTTTGACTTTGTCATCACCATTGATTTTATAAGAGGGCTCAATGAGGAGAAGTGGACGATTAGTAGCCGCTCCAGAACGCCTGAAAATGGTATCAGCAAATGGTACATCTTCTATTTCAGCCTCTTTGTATATTTTCTGAACTGTGCGGATAGGGGTGGCAAGCCGGGCCCGATGATGGCTAATAACTCTCAGAAGATCCAAGAGTATGGCTTCCTGTTGCAATCCTATCATCAGATACAAACAAAATAGAGCCTTTCCACATGCATGCGGGACATGTACTTAGGCATAAATTCATCCATAAATGACGCTAATTTTGTCAGCAGCATCCAAATAAAACTGCCAAGGATCCAATATTGTTACCCAAGCAAGGAGATTCTAAATCACCACTTCATATTACAACAAGCATACCTTTACGTGAAGCACAAAGTAAGAATGGACTTACCTTAACACAGAGGTATTCTTCAAAATGTGATGTTTTCACAAAACACGATACCAAAATCTGAAACAATATGAACAAATAAAAAGGAGTTAAAAAACTTCAAAATGTGATTGCTCACAAAGATAATAGCTACTAAAGTCTAGGCTGAAACTTTGCATTTTGTTAGTACATCATTTACATAAATGTAATAAAGTCTAGGCTGAAACTTTACATAAATGAACTAATGGGCTAAGATGGACAGCCAATAGACCAAAATAATGTCTAGAAAGTCCTGTTATGAACAAAGTAAGTCAGCCTAAAGAAAATTTAGGGGCCAAAATGAACAATTAGAAATATCTAGGAAATAACTGGGATGTTGCATTTTCAACAAAATCCAATAAGATGAAAGAAAATTAAAAATACTTGACAGCAAATTATTTTTTTTAAGGGGGAGAAAAGCCAATAGTAAAAAATCTTACCATAAGAGCCTGGTTTTCTGGATTGATACTTTCCAAAAATACTCTTCTATGCAATCTTTGCTGCTCTACTTGAGGATTTTTGGCTAAAACCTTCCGCATGTCAGCTATTACATTCTGCATAAAGAAAAGAAACACAGGTTATGGCATGAGCACTAGAAAGAAGACAAGCTGGTCTTTACTCGACAAATTAACAGCAAGGCAAACTAAAACTTCTTACATTGATTTTGTTAACATCCAAATGACTAATGGCAAAGTAATTCTTGATACGCCAATGAGCCTTCTGGCTAAGGTTCCTCACAACATTCACAGTGAACTTGTGGTTTGGAATGTGAACTGCCTCACGGTCATCACCTCTTATAATTGTTGGCGACCACCATCCAACATGCTGAACAGTCAACACAATCAACCAAGTTGTTCAATCTCTCAGATTGCTTAACAGAGACAAACAGAGCAATGTAAGCACAAACCTCAACCGTCCCTGAAACTTCATAGCCTTCTATATTAGTTTGAATCCATTCGTTAACAACAAATGGCCTTGTTGCATGGATCATTACACTTGAAAGAAAATTTGTAAATATCTGAATGCAGGAAAAGTACAAAAAAGTCGAGAAAGGTTCAGAAAAGGCTTCAAATTGAGAACTTAATAAGAGTATAGATAGGGATGATATGAAATTTGCTATGGACAAGAACACAATAGACTAATTTCATACTTAACAGCTAATACCAGAGGCGAGCAACATCAGATTGTGAGTGCATCAAAGAAATAAACAGATCAAGAAAAGGTCAAAGAAATTTTACTATCAATGCACATGACGAAGATGCATATAAAGATGATGCACAACATGCTATGAAAGAGAACACCACAGACTTTAACCACAATTCCTATGCACATTTACATTATATTATATGTAAGAATATCTCAATTTTTTTTAAAGGCAACCATGAAAGAGGAAGAATCATGGCTCTGGGAATATAAAAGTTTTTAGGATAATTGGGTCAAGATAGTCTCAGATTTCAGGCTAATGCTCATCTACCTTTTGTATATACTGTTACCCATGATACTTGTTACTTAGGACAGTAATAAGGTTTTTCAACAAATAAGAAGCAATTTAATTTCTTTTATACATTACCAGGATAAAGGCAACCAATTTACCTCACGACCAGCAAGGGTGATCAATACTGTGCCAAGTCCTCCAGCAGTGACCCACTTCTGGGTAGAAAAACCAAGCAATTCCATGAACAATGATACAGCAGCAACCCATACTGCAGTATAAACAGCTTTTCCAGCAAAGTCAAAGCCCATCTGTCAATAGAACAAGAAACTGTTATCAGGTTTGTCCATTACTAATCTGTAAGTGCCCTCAAGATAGCTACATTATTATTCCACAAATCATCAAATGCTTAGACAGAACAATCCAGGAATAAAAATGCTAAACTATTTCCTAAAAACGTTGAAGACGGGTACAAATGGTGGTATCTAAGCATGAAAGGAATATCATCCTTCCTGCAAGCCTCAAATGAGTGGTTTCATTTACCCTATGGTAGAGACTGCAGAAATATTGATCAGATTGACCTAAGTTGCTAGAATTAAGATACACCTTCACCACCTCACTGCAATTTGATAAATGATGCAGTTGCTTCTAAAAGATTTTAGAAAGTTTAATAATGTGGAAGTGAAAGGACATACATTTGTTGCATCATTAGACTCATTCATCTCCATAAGGAATTTTTGCGCCTGTTGAATCAAGCTGCAAGAAAAACGCATGGTTGCACATTTTTTCAAGCTCCTAAAATTAAACTTAAAAGACAGAATAAATGGGCAATCAACAAGCTATCTTAATAACATGCACAAGAAAGATAACATGTTAAGACTTAACAGGCATGCAGCAAAGCAATCTTTAAAATAAGAATGTCAATCACTGCAAACATAGAAACAAGAAACCATACACAGCAGTCTCCTCTTCTGTCTTGTGAATAACCCATTCCAACCAAAGAAATAAATTAAGATAAATAATCAAATTTAATTAATAAAGAAATACAAAAAAAAAAAAAAATAGTATACATAATCAGTCATTTTTAAAAACTTAAGAGTGAAAGCAGCCCATTGAGCTCACCTAGACAAACAATACGAAAAAGCTAGCACCGTTGATAATGATCGCACAAAATGTACAACGCGTTGCTTAACAGCCTGGCTTGCTTCTGAAGGTAAAACTACTGGATCTAATGCTCTGAAAGAAACTATGATATTGTCAAACCCGATATAATGGCTGCAAAAATAAAGATTCAACTCTAATCCCTTTTGGGGGCACCTGCAGATGAGTGTCACTCCAGTACACAGCAGAACAGGTCGAAGATAATTGCTCATAATATGATGTGTTCTACTTTTCTTCCAACTGCTATTGCTCCTCTGCAGAAAGTACCAATGCAGAGAATCAATAAATGAATTCCACCACTACAAAGGACAAAACAATGTAGAATAGTGTAAGTGTTTACATGGAAAAGGATGACCCTGCCCAGCCGCATAAGTGGCCCAAGACCCCATGCAGCAAATGCAATAACCGCAATCGCTGGGATCAACCGAGGTACAATAGGACTTCCATGTAAATTACCAAATCTCCTAATATATCCAAATAAAAAATGAGCAGAGATTATATATTAAGGGGGAAAAAGGAAAATATGTGTGAAGACACACAAGAAAATAGCACTGAACTAGCCTCAACTATTAGAACTTCAATCCAACAACCCACCTCCCAATGCCCCCCCACCCCCCAACCCAAAAAAAAAAAAAAGAACGTAAATTTGAATGTACAACTAAGTGCTGTCTCCAACAGGGAAGGAGATATAGAGCACAATGAGTATCAGAGGACGATAGCAAGTCTACTCAAATAAATAATAAAATTGAGCAAATGCTTCTCATAACCTATAGAGAAGAGTTTTCTTGCTAGCACTTAGCACCTACCTAAATAAAAGAAGAATATCCCTATCCAAGTAAATGTCTATTCAGCATTCTTTGACTTTAAAAATCATAAAACTAAGCTGAAACAGCTTTTATTCTATAAATTAGCGAAGCCTGAAATATCCTTTCTGGAAATTAATGCACTGAAAAACAAGAAAAGGCCCTAGATCAGCTCAAGCATCTTTAGAATATTAAAAAAAAATAGTGAATCTAGCTATAGCATTTGAAGCCCAAGACCAGCCAGTTACTCATAAATCATAATTGCCTTCATCCGTGGAGAGATACTCTACGGAAGGATGCTGTGGAAAGCCGTGCATCTGAAATATATGCATAAAAAATCTTATATTTCCAACTTGGCACAGATTTCACCATCATGAACTTCTGAATATTTTGTTAAAAAAAATAAAGGTCAATCATAAATGACTGCAGGATTGACAATCCAGTATCTGCTCTCGATATTTAGACAGCAAAAAGAAAAAGAATCTACAAGGAATACAGAAGGTAAGAAACAAATATAGATCACCTTGTCAAAACCATACTAGCAGATTTTAGAATAGGAATCTCATTTCCCCCGGTAGGAAATAGAACAGATCGGCAAAGAGTGACATTAGACCTGGAACGCACAGGTCTTATTGGCCTACAAACACTGCTCAAAAGATGAAGACTCCAAGCGTCCTGTCGCTGGATTAGAAACAGAAGAAATTTTCATGCCTCCAGACTTTATTGGGAGATTAGAATTTCTAAACATAGTATCACATGCATGCAAATGCATAACACATTCACACAAACCAACTTTTATGTTATGCTAAACTAGAAGTAAACGAACAAAGTCGGGAAACAAAGAGTGGCTATTTAAAAGCCAAACAAAAGCAAAGTAGAACAAACATAAGCCTCTGCATCCATCAGGGACAAAAAAAGTCATACCATAGCATGTGAGGAAAGATTGATACCAACCAAATGTAATCGGCCTTTTTCCACCACACCCTATTGAAATTCACATATTCAGCCACAAATACTTAGAAGAAAAAAAGACGGGACATAGCAATGGTTGAACAACAAGATTAAATATCACATACAATTTGCTGGCTACCGTATCCCTGCCTATTCTGAACTTTCATTTCATAAGACAATTGCAAAGAAGCAACACACGTCATCCTTAAAGAAAAGGGTCAAAATCCTTTTAGGAAGACAATATCACCTTATACAGTCTCCAACTTCCAACTAACTTTATACCTTAAAAAGCTGAAGAAGCAATAAATTTTCCAAACAATTAATACCTGCAAATGGCAAACAAAAATAGAAATTAACAGTTCAATTACAACAAGGAACTTTAACTAAGTTATGAATTGTAATATGTGAAATTAAAATGTGTAATTCAAAGGATAATTGACTGGAAGCATAAATTAAAATCCCTAGAGCGCCAAAACGCCTAACTATGACACAGTGAAATTCACACATGACTAGAAATTAAGCATCTCTTCTTCTAAGTTGCCAAAAAATAAATCCCTATAATTAATCTCAATAAAAAAAAAAAAGTCATAATTCTTCGAACTTTGCCATCGAGAAAAAGAGAGAAAAAAATAAAAATAATAAATTGGTAAAACTGATAACTAAATAAATGAAAAAGGATTCGTTACCGTTAAGATGAAATAGAATATAATTTCAGGGAAATTTTTTTTTTTGGTGATTTAGATAATGGAGAATGAGAGTTTTGGTTTTTTTGTTTAAAGGGAAAGTGATGGAGGAGATGACCGAAGAAGCTGCGGTGGAGCTAACGTGCGCCGGGGGTGGGTTGATTTTTCTTGATCCGACGCGGGTCCAATCAAACGGCGTCTATTTGAAGATACAAAATTTCATAGTTTTAACGACTGTTAATTTTATGCGGCGATTTGAGGTTGCAAACGTGGCGTACATTTTATCCATTGGAGCAATCTCCTTTTCTTTTTTAAAAAAAAATCTCTTTATTTTCAAACTCGCGTTTTTGTTAATTCGTATCGGCTAAAGGGTATTTTTAATTAAATATAAACTATTTATAATTGGAGATACGTACTCTTTAAGTACTAAAAATATGTACACTCATCGTATGAGAGAAAAAAATAAATTATATATAGTAATTTATTAATGAATGAGTAATTTTTAAATATGAGTAGATAATATTTTAAAATATTAATTTTTTAAAAAAATTAAATTATATTTATATCCTATCTTGTTGTTCAATATGAATTTAGTTGGTTTCTTTGTAAATTTAGTCGTAATATTAAATTTAATTATTTTTTTATTATAATATAGATGTAGATAAATATATATTTAAAAATAATAAATAAATGAATAAAATTTTTGTCGTCAATTAATTTTATTTGTAAATTTTTATACTTTATTATTGGTGTATAGAATAATTATACTTTATGTCATATACTTAAATTTTTTTATAAAATTAGTTTTATGACTTAAATGACATTAAGTCATTTAAAAAATTAACAAGAAATAAAATATAAGTGGTATATATTAATAGGATTATATTAGTAATTTATTTAAAAAAATTAACTTATGTACTTAAATAAGTTTTTCACTTTTTACTTAAAAATTAAAATTATAAATATTTTAGTCATTCAATTTATTTTAACACTCGTGCATGTTTTTTTTTTTTTTTTGAGAAACTATCAATCCTAAAAAGCTCAAATTTAATAAACTATTTAACTTTAAAAAATTCTGCAATACGATTGTGCTGGAATCTATTTATTATAACTTTTATGATTTAATTTAATATAGTGAGTTAAATAATAAATTTTAATTAAAAATATATATAAAAATATCAAATAGAAAACAATAGTAAAATATATAATAAGAATATTAATATTTTTTCTTTTTATATATTTTATAAGAAAAAATAAATAATTTTTCTTAAATAATTCTCCACTCTTAAAAAACTATCCATAAATAACATTTTTATAAAATCACAATCCTCTAATAATACCTCCTTGCTTATGTCCAATCGTGTTGTAGCTTTTCAAAACAGCCTTCTCTCCAAATAATTTCAGAATATAATCTATTTAACTCAATTGAAATGGATATAACCTGTCCGAAGTTTTTTAAATTTATAATTTTTAAAAAATTATCAACAAATCAAGTCAATTGAATTAATATTTAATTTATTATTCATATTATTTAGCGAGTCTACTTTTAAGAATAGCTTGTGATCAAAAGTATTTATAATTTATAAATAAAATTAAAGAGTTCTGATTTTACTGAATTTTTGTCTTATGAATTATTTTTAGATAATAATTATTTATATAAAATTTAACCGGTGGAATTTTATAAGCTAGAAGCCATGCCCGTGAGTAATTAAATCTCATGGATAACTTTGTTTTCATTTCTCAACCGTTAATGCAATAAGGTTTTGCAAGTAAGAATTTTTTTTTTTTTTTTGTTTTTAAATATTGTCAAACAAAAAGTCCTTCCAAGCTTCTAAAGATTTACAGTTAATAAATATTTAATATTAATCTTTGGACTTCATTTATTCTCATTTTTATTAATTAAAATTTAATGTATACATATTATAATTTGTATTATTTATTAAGCAGCTTAATTCTAAATGTTTTTTTTTCTTTTAATTTTCAATAAATAATAAATTTTAATATTTATAATCAAACTGTCAAATAATATGCGATGGATGTGATTAAAAAGTATTATTGAGAATACAAAAGTGAATTCCATTACGATTTTTCTCGCTCCAATTATAAATTCCATATGAAAAAAAAATCCCCACTCCACGCAGCGTTTTGATTCCGTGCTAAGCTTAAAGATGAAGAAGCAAATGAAATTCAAAGAGACTGCTGTAACAAGAAAAAAAAAAAGGTTTCTGCCGCATCCAATTTGGTAAAATCTCCCTCGCGACATCGTCGAACAGATAATTGGATGTTTAGCGGAAGAAGGGGGACAGAGGGTTCTTCTTTTCTCAAAGTTTGTACTTAGAACAAGACTCGCTCCTTTTCCACTGTCCACGGCACCACTGAGCTGCAGGAATTGAGGGAAAGCTACTGGATCTCTGGTGGCAACGTTTCAAGTTATATCGGTGGAGTTTTCTGTTGTGTTTTATCGCTGGAGGTGAAATTTAAATGTGGCCATTACGAAGATTTTTTAAATTGTTGAATCGTATTTCATCCGCCTATGACATTATTAAATATTTTAAAATATTATTAAATTCAAAATCACAAATAATTATGAAATATTACGTAATCATTTGCTATATTCTTTTAATTACATCTGCAACTGTAATTTAAAAAACTATTAAACATTGAACTTGAACAATGGGTTACACTGGCTAATGACCACTACCAAATTTTGATTTCGAATATGCAAAAGCAGACCTTCGACTGTTGGCGGTCGGTCTTATCCCCTTTTACCGGAACTTTCATCAAGTTTGGTGGGGATATCTTGAACAAAAAACGTTTAACCGTTGTGTTTGGGTAAACGGTAAAGCCGCCACTATGATTTGGATAAAATGAGCTGAGCCTAATTGCAAGCCAAATTTGTTGGTAAATATATAAATGTACTTAAACAATTTTTATTTATTTTTAGTTATCTTTCTTTCTAAATGATTATATCTTCCTAATAAGATTTTTTCATATTTATATTTGTATTATATTTATATTTAAATATTATATATTCATAAAATTTTTAATATATTAATGATTTATATTTTATAAATTTAATATATTTATATATTTATATTATATTTATATTATATTTTAGCTATTTTTCGTGCCATATGTATTATATATTTTTACTTTTTTATATATATATATATATATATAAGGGAGAACTTATAGTTTAACAAACAATGAATTTAATTGATTTCACTTTTATAATGAAATCTCATTTTATCAAGTTCAGTTTTCTTCAATATATGACTTCTATTTATAGGAAAAATAAAACAACCCTAATCCAAATTCACCAATTTCTCTAATTACTCGAATTTAGTTTTAATCGATGATTTAAAAATGTTAGGATTAGGATAAGCTAACCACTCCTTTTAAGACTTAACTAACCAAAGGCCTAACGACCGCCCAATTTTAAGCATACATAGCCAGGCTGTCTCTGGGTCCACGTTCAAACGTTTGCCGTATTTAAACAATCACGTGAATGTCACGTGACCCTACCTCCCTTCTTTCTCCCACGTCATCAACGTTTTTGAATTCGGACCTGACCGCCTTTTTCTCAAATCCAGTTCGATTATTAAATGCTTACAAAAATTTTTTTTTTTTGCCCCATTTTCGCCTCGATCCTTCGAATTCCCACAGTCTTCTCTTTTGTCTAATGTCTAAGAAACTTAAAACCAGAGAACCAAAAGAAAAAGAAATATTTTATCTCCATATATCTTTCAGGTATTGTATTATCCAATGAAATTAATCATTTTCGCTCCATATGTTTTCTCGTTTAATCTCCTCAGCTTAGATATTTCAGATCTGTTGCGTTGGATTTTGACTGATTCAACAAATGTTTTCATGGCTTGATTTTTTTTTCTTATTTATGGCTTTCAGATATAAGTTTTAGATTTGGATCGCATTATAGGAGATGGAGAATTCCGAATCCGTGAGAGTCGCTGTTAATATTCGGCCGCTGATTACTACAGAGCTTCTCAATGGATGTACGGATTGCATCACCGTTGTTCCCGGCGAACCTCAGGTATTACTGTTTTATAATTTTTTTTTTTGGTGAAATTATTGAATTGTAAATCTTATCTCGAAGGAGATCCGTGTTTAATTTTTTATTGTTGCGATTATAGGTTCAAATTGGGTCTCATTCCTTTACTTATGATTACGTTTATGGGGGAGCCGGATCGCTGTCTTCAGCTATTTACGATGATTGTGTTGCTCCTCTTGTTGATGCACTTTTTCATGGTTATAATGCTACAGTACTTGCATATGGTCAGGTTAGTTTTTTTAATTATTATTAATTTCCTTTTCTTTTCTATAAAATGTTATTATTGACTAATTATATTGTATTTCTGGGTATTTTTAGACGGGTTCTGGCAAAACATATACTATGGGAACCAATTACACAGGGGACGGAAGTAATGGTGGTATTATACCCAAGGTTATGGAAAATATATTTAAAAGAGTTGAAGCAACAAATCAGTCCACTGAGTTTTTGATCAGAGTATCATTTATTGAGGTAATTTAGTTGTCTAAAAAGAATTATTTTACATATTTTTGATCAGGTAATGTGCTTATATAGTATCTTCGAATTTGACAGATATTCAAAGAAGAAGTGTTTGACTTGCTTGATTCAAATCCAGCTCCTTTGTCTAAAGTTGAAGGGGCATCCCTTCCGAAGGCTACAGCTCCTGGAAGAGTTCCGATACAAATTAGGGAAACAGCGAATGGAGGAATAACACTTGCTGGGGTGACTGAACCAGAAGTTCAGACGAAAGGACAGATGGCATCGTACTTGTCACAAGGTTCTTTATCTCGTGCTACTGGAAGTACTAATATGAATAGCCAATCAAGGTGAGGGTTATGAAGCTATATATTCTAGTAGTCCTTACTTTCTTTTTTTTTTTTTTTTTGATTTTACCAGAATTAGTATTCTCTTTGATTTAAAGTGCCATATTGGTTTGTTATAATAGCATTTAATAAAAGATACAAACAAGTTATGGTTTATATCTTGCTTTACCCTTTTTCTTGACAAGCTTAGAATAATATAATTCTTCTGCTTACATGTATAATATGTTATATTTTAAAGGTTTAAATAATCATATAAATTTGTGCTTATGTCAAATGGAATGTTTGTTTTATTGTTTACAGTCGTTCACATGCCATCTTTACATTAACAATGGAGCAAAAGAAGATTTCTAACTGCCTAAATGGGGTAAATGATGACACTGGTGATGACATCTTATGTGCAAAGCTTCATTTAGTGGACCTTGCTGGCTCAGAACGTGCAAAAAGAACTGGTGCTAATGGCACGCGGCTAAAAGAAGGTATATTTGATTTTTAATTTTCCAGAGCCTTATGTATTAAAATAGTAATGGGTAGTAAGGCATGATATGAAGCTTTGTGCTTTATTTTATATAACATTTTGACATTTTTCTTGTTGCAGGCATTCATATTAATAAAGGTTTACTAGCTCTAGGGAATGTGATTAGTGCCTTAGGAGATGAGAAGAAGAGGAAAGAAGGGGGACATGTCCCTTATCGTGATAGCAAGTTAACTCGCTTGTTACAGGCACGTTTTAATTTTTTATTTTGATTTATGCAGTTTGTTTTCTCTATCCATATAGGGAGAATTATTTCAAGCAGTAGTTGTAGTTTTAAACTTTTGTTGAACAGAATAAATCAAATTACTATCAATTGTCAATTAGTGTTAGGTTTAATGCATTAAAATATTCAATATGTGATGCAGAGACTATTTGTTAAGCAATAAGCCAATCTGAAGTGACCTTATTAGTTATTACTAATTACATCACATTTTATAATGGAAAAGCATTAATAGTTAGAAAATGTATGTTTCTTACATCAAGAAAAAGGAGAAATTGTTTATGACTGTGTGGTTGGCTTAAATTTCCTTGACTGAATGAATGCTTTGCTAGTTTTCTCTTCTAAGACTTTTTATTGAATGTGGTGATATTTGTGCTTCTTTCGGTAGGTAATATGATTAGTTTTAAGTGTATTGGTTATAATTCTCTTGGTTTGGAATTAAATTTGCTTTAAATATATAAATATAGCTTTCGTTGAAATACTTACCAAAATGATATTCTATATTGTTAATGGAAATTTGAATTTCAGGATTCTCTCGGAGGAAACAGCAAAACACTGATGATTGGTATGCTATTTTATCTTTTAGAGCATTAATAGTTGTCACTATTGTTATATTAGTAATGCCATGTTTTTGCTTTTAGTTTGTTTAGTATGCTTAACTGCCCCTTTTTTTAATATTTGATTGTAGCTTGTGTTAGTCCGGCTGACACCAATGCTGAAGAAACGCTAAACACCTTGAAATATGCCAATCGTGCTCGAAACATTCAAAATAAGGCAGTTGTAAGATTCTCGCAAAAAAATTCTCTCTTGAGTATTACAATTCTTGTTCTAACTATAATCTCTTTTAATTGATCAGATAAATCGCGACCCAGTGACAGCTCAGTTGCTAACAATGCGAAGCCAAATTGACCAATTGCAAGCTGAGCTTTTATTTTATCGTGGTGATGGCAATGCATCATTTGATGAACTTCAGGTTATTTTTTTATATAAAAAATCCAAATGTTCTCTTGACTTTATTTACCGATTTGCATAATTAAGTTTTTTCTTTTCTTTCCAGATTCTCAAGCACAAAGTATCTTTACTTGAAGCAAGCAAGGCAGAGCTACAACGAGAGCTTCAAGAACGTAGACTCACTAGTGAACAATTAGCTCAACGTGCACTTGATGCGCAGGTGTTTTTTTCCTTTTTCTTTTTGTGTTCAGTTGTTATAAAATTCCCTTTTGCATTCCACACTTGTGTAGCTGGTCAAACACAATAAAAAGGCTCATGCATATTCAATATTTCAGGTCGAAAAAGACAAATTGATAATGCAAATTGAATCAGTTCGTAATGGTAAATCATGGGATGAGCTTGACTCTAACCAAAGTCAGGTAAAGTCTGTTCCTAGCTATTGAATCTAGCATTTGATGAAGATAATGTTTGGTTGACATGTGCTTTTGCATTATTGCAGGATTTTGATTTGATGAAAACTTATGTGTTGAAAATTCAAGAGTTAGAAGGGGAATTGGTACGCTTGAAAAGCTTAAACAACTCAAAGTGTAGCCAAATTTCTGATTGTGTTGATTTAGATGAAGATGGAACCTCCAAAATTTCATTAGTTTCTTCTGGAAATGATTATTTATCTTCAGGTAAATTAAGGAAGTAGCGACCTTGCAGTATTCATTAGTTTGTTAGAAACTAACTCCTTTTGTTTGTTAAAATTTTTCTTGCCTGTTCATTATAAGATGTTCCAAATTGTTATTACATTTTTGCAAAGTAAATGTATATATTCTTACTTTCTTCCTAATAATTTTTTTTGTCTCGCTTGTAAATCTTATAAAAAGTCACAATTGAAGTGTACTTGAAATGTTTGTCTATCTTAATCCTTAGAATGTAAAGTTTTTATCAATGTGCAAACCTGATTACCATAAAAAGTCTCATCAAGTACTAAATTTGATGACTTTGATGCATTAATGTGCATCTAATCATATTGTTCATATATATAGTTTTTTTTTTTTTTATGCATCAATCTGCACCTCATCATATTTGATAATTTTTATTTCATGTAGATGAGATTGAGGATAATGAAAAAGAGCTAGAACATTGTACTCTTCAAGAAAAATTGGACAGGGAACTTATGGAGTTGGACAGAAGACTTGAACAGAAAGAGGTATATGTGCTTAATTCATTAAAATTTTAATTTGGCCATCCAATTTCTATTTTCATTTTATATTAACTAATACATGGGAATTGAAGAATATTTGACAGTGAAACGTTTACAGCACTTTTAATCTGCTTCCTTTATAGAGGCAGAACCATTAGAAGCTGGATATAGTTTTTTGCTACAGATTTTTGAAAATCACTTGTTCAGATGTTTATGTTATCACTCTAATGCAAAATATTTTCTTTCTAACCATTTTGGTTTTAAATATTCCTTCTCTTGTCCTTTCGTTTTCTTTGTTTTCCTAACTGTTTTTTACCTGTTGAAGGCTGAAATGAAATGCTTTACGGGTTCCAGCAGCTCCGTTCTTAAGCAACATTATGAGAAGAAACTAAATGAGTTGGAACAAGAAAAAAAGGTTTTGCTGGTTAGTCCCTTATTGCTATTGTGTTATTTTCTGATTAGTGTCATTCTATAAAATTAATTCCTTTTCTTTTTATTTGTCAATTGACAGAAAGAAATTGAGCAGCTCAGACATAATCTTGCCAATATTTCTTCTCCATCTGATGATGGTGCTCAAAAGTTAAAGGAAGAATACCTTCAGAAATTGAATGTCCTTGAGTCACAGGTGAGTTTCGAATTTTCTTT
Source organism: Adansonia rubrostipa (assembly GCA_038381775.1). Classification (NCBI taxonomy): domain Eukaryota; kingdom Viridiplantae; phylum Streptophyta; class Magnoliopsida; order Malvales; family Malvaceae; genus Adansonia; species Adansonia rubrostipa. The sequence goes on along the minus strand of JBBYHM010000022.1, from coordinate 1,205,970 downwards.
TCCACTATCAACAGCAGTTTATTGGTTTCTAGATTAATATTCTGCTGCTTTGCAGGTGGTGGAGTTGAAGAAGAAGCAAGATGCTCAAGCTCAACTTTTGAGACAAAAACAAAAAGGTGATGAAGCAGCAAAGAGACTTCAGGATGAGATTCAGAGAATCAAATCTCAGAAGGTGAATCGCAATCCCAAACTCTCCATTTTTTTCATCTTAAGAGCTGAATTATTATTATTATTTTTTTTTTCTAGCAAAAGGGGGTTAGGATTCTTGCTACCAGCACCGGTACCAATGCCAATGTCTTATTTTTTTAGGTTCAATTGCAACTTAAGATCAAGCAAGAATCTGAGCAGTTCAGGTTATGGAAAGCATCACGAGAGAAAGAGGTTCATCAGGTAACATGCAAATATGAGATTACAATGTATGTTTAATTCATGGTTTTGTTATTTGCCTTACTTCTTTAATGGCTACACATGCGATGCAATAAAATTTTAATATTATTTATCATACTATCTAAATAATAATTCGGATAAATGATAAAAGGAGATATGTTTTGTTTTGACTTAGATACTTGAATTACACTCCACTTTTAACTTTTCAAGTTTCTTGGTGTAAATATCCTGTCAGCTAAGTCATATTAGTTTGAAATTTAAGTAATTGTATCATTTTGCTTGCTCAAGTGGTAAGGATGAGATGGCTAGGGGCAGAGATCTTAGGTTACAGCCGTAGTGCTCCTCTTGTACCAAATATAGTTGCTGATTTCAAATGAGTATTAAAGGGAATGCAGTTGTTACTTACATCTAAGACTCAGGGTTATAGCACTGAGCAGAAATTTAGAGTTGTTACTTGTTAGATATAAAGATCAAAATGTGAATTCAAATTATATTCTTTTGTTTGAAAATTTGGGTTGTATCTAGCAACGATTTTTTGTCAATGTATTGTTATTGTTTCTTTTTGTTGATAACCAGCTTAAGAAAGAGGGAAGAAAAAATGAGTATGAGATGCACAAGCTCTTGGCTCTAAATCAGAGGCAAAAAATGGTAACATTTATTTTCACATTGAAAGCTTTGATCTTTCTAAGGAACTGTTCTTACTCTTCCCATATGCATGTTAGGTTTTGCAAAGAAAGACTGAAGAGGCTGCTATGGCTACAAAAAGGCTAAAAGAGCTTCTAGAATCTCGAAAAGCTTCCTCAGGTGAAGCTTCTAGTAAGAAGCATTTTTGTATCATGCAGTTTTTTTTTTCCTTTTTTTTTTTTTGTAATTATAGCTCAATAACAATAATATCTTTGATATGCAGGAGCTGGAAACGGCAATGGTCCCGGAATTCAGGTATTGATTACTGCAAACAGATAGAGACAGTATGTTTTGGAATTACTTAACGTGTCTTATTAAATTGTCATGATAAGGGTTATATTTATCAAACTTGTAGATTTTAATGCATGTTCTAAGTTGCTTTCTTTTTTGATATAATATCTTCTCTTCTATTGAAGGCAATAATGCAGACAATTGAGCATGAACTTGAGGTTACAATACGGGTACATGAAGTACGCTCTGAATATGAACGACAAATGGAAGAGTGAGTCTTCTTTATTTATTTCATATGCTGCTCGGTAAGTTTTTGTTGCTTCTGTACCATTTCAACTTTCGAGCTATTAATTAGCCTTTCATTTTATCTCATGTACTTATTTGGTTGGAGCTTTGATTTTATTCCAACCCAGGTTTTAGCACTCTTTGGCACTGATTCTAGAGTGTACTGGTTTAAATCTTTGGAGTGCTCTTATTGTGAATCTATTAAAATCAATTTTTTGTTTGTACTATAGGAGAGCTAGGATGGCTAAGGAGGTTTTGAGACTGAAGGAAGAAGCCGAGATACTTAAGCACAGTGATTTAAGGTTAAAACTTTTGCTTTTGTATATGATCTTCGTAATTTGAATGTTTTTTTTTTTCATATTATTATGTAAACCAATGATCAAGTACTTACCTTTTATTGATACAAAATGCAGAGATTCTTTCGAGACAATGTCTCCTGGTGCAAGAAACTCCAGGATTTTTGCTTTAGAAAACATGCTTGCTGCTACTTCTAGCACTCTGGTCTCTATGGCCTCACAGCTGTCCGAAGCTGAAGAGCGTGAACGTATTTTTAGTGGAAGAGGACGTTGGAACTATGTTCGGTCGCTTGCTGATGCAAAAAACATTATGAATTATCTATTCAATTTAGCATCATCCTCAAGGTAATGCATCTTTCCAAATGGAAAACCGCATGCCAACCTTTCTATTATTTATGAAGTGATTTGCTGCAAATTTTTCCTTCAATTAATAATTTGATGTCTCTTCATTTAAGGTGCTCATTGCGAGATAAAGAAATTAATTGCCGAGAAAAGGATGCAGAAATAAGAGATTTGAAGGAAAAGGTGGTGAAACTAAGTAGTGTGGCTAGACAAATTGCGGCGCAAAAGGCTGATCTTGTTCGTGAAGTGAAAACGAAGGTTAGTTCATTTCTTTATTGGTGTTCAATCCAACTTTAAGGGTAAGGTTATTCAATATTCTCCTTTGATGTCTGTTGAGCTTGGAATCTTGATTCTGATTTTTCTATATATGAACCTTGTAGCAGAACGTAATCATTAAACACTCCATTAGAGGAACCATGGATACTGACATCCCTGACTCAAATGGCGGAAGTCATGAGTTGCGGAAGCAGGTAGGTCTCCACTCTCCTCCTCCATAGTTTTCTATGACGTTTAGCCTGTAAGACTTCGATTCTTCATTTTTCTTGAAATACTCGTATTCAACACATTTTCGAAAATGGTTACGGGGCTATGACCTTTCAAAAAACCCTCCAAATACATGAAAACATCCTAAAAATTGAGCTTACCTATGTTAGATACATGCTTATGTTCGACACTCACACTTGAGTCTAACTAACATAACATTTAGCTGTTACTAAAAGTAGGATGGTTTTTAGTAATGACTTCTGACTTTAAAATATTATTATAGGAATGGCGAAGCTCATTAATTTCCATGGAGGACATGGATACATCTGAATCACAACATTCAGATATGAATGCAAGTGATGATGATGACTGGGTGCAGACAGAAAATGATGAGTTGGTGAGGTCCGAAGATGATGACTGGATGCAGTCAGAAAAAAAGCCAGCTAGGCGAAAAGCTTCTAGAGCTAGAGCTTCAAGAATTCATAAATCAGACGCCAATGACATGGAAAACATTAAGGGATGTGGTGGTAAGGTTACAGCGAAAGCTGATGGGTTATGCTGCAGTTGCAGTAAGAAATCTTTGTGCAAGACACCGAAATGCCAATGCAGAGCAAATGGAAGTTCTTGTGGACGGTCGTGTGGTTGTTCTTCGGTCAAATGTTCCAATAGAGAAGCAGAAGAAGCAAACGTCATGACAAATGATGTTGCCAACAACAACGAAGATAATAGCCTTGTTGCTCGTGGTGCAATGCTACTCCAGAATGCATTGGTGGAGGGCGGTCAGAAGGCAGCTGAAACAAACGACGATGATGCTACAAGGAGAAAAGCACTCTCTGACATTGGAAACACATTGGTACTGTTTACCCATACCATACCTTATTTATTTGCCTACTTTTAGCCATTGTAGGCTTGGCTAATTTTGAGCATTTATCTTATCCGGTTGACTGTCGGAAGAATTGGATTCATTATCATATTCGAGTATGAGTTAGACACAGATTTCAAACAAGATAATTGAAAAAAAAAAAAAAATGAAAAGTCATCCCCTGCTAAGTTTACAAGTTTACTTTTCTTTTTATTTTTTTGACAGGCTAAACCTAATGCACCAAATCCTTACAAGAGAAAGAAATGGAGAAAATCAGTGATTCAGCTTGTTCCCCTTGCTCCACCATCTTCACAACCAGAGAATGCTGCAGCACCCCAAAATCCAGAAAATGTTGATCCTCCCAAGAAACCAGATAGCTGTCCAAGCGAGTCAGATATACCTTTGAAGTTACCAAGAGCAATGCGATCAGCAGCAGCTTCATCAAATGGCAGCAGCAAATTTCTGAGAGTAAGAAATGCCGATCAACAGGATCAATCAACCAACAAGGAACCAGCAGTTATCCTTGCCCCAACCAGCAGCCCTCTTAGGCCAACAAGAACATCGGAAGAAAAAGAGAACTGCCGCCTTTAACTTGGCAGATGACTACAGTTCCTTTTAACCCTGAAGTCAGTTCATTCATTGCTAAAATAACCCACACTTTTCAGTTCATTCCATGTAAAAGCCTTTGTTTTTTTTTTTTTTTGGTTGGATTTTTTTTTTAATTCTTTTGGCTTTTAATCCCTTTTGAAAGGACCCAACAAGAAAAGTTGGATCCTTTGAAAGTGATAGATGATTGAAGACGAGAGCTAGTTGACTAGGTTATTATGCACTCTAAATTGCCAAATAAAAAATATATATATTGATTCTTTGGTTGACGAGGGGACTATTAACTTTGGTTTCCAACTTCAGAGCATGTTGCCTATTGGACCTTGTTAAACAAAATTAAGAGTTTTTTTATGACAACTAATGTGTTTTTTTTTTTTAATCTTAAAAATATTAAATACTACTATATAGTAAGTCAAATTGAAATACATATAAAAATGATTTTTTTTTTCATCAATTCATCCCCTTCACTTTAATTCAAAATCAATGGTTTTTTTCCTATTTACTTATTCAGGCAACTCTCACAAACAAACTACTGCTTTAATTTTTTTTATATACAATTTTGAATCATATTTACCCTCTTTTTGCGAATTAAAATAAATTATGTTTTAGGTTTGAAAAATGGAAAAGAAAAACCAATAAAAGTTTAATATGATAATAAATTTAAATTTTAATATCCAGTTTTTCTTTGTATTTATTTATTTATTTTTATAAGAAGAATTGTATCGATTTAAGAATTAAAAAAATTATAATTACCTTGATTTAAACCAAAATCTATCATACATATATTTTTAAAAATAATTGAATGATCAATTAAACTAAATTCATATTCCGCTTTCTATTTCAATTTTAATATACTACTTGATAAAACTTCTCAAATACTATTGGAAAAGAAATTCCCGATTAAAATTTAATTAGACGGATTGAAAAAGCTGACGTGGCCTAATAATACAATAAATACATCATTAACCGATTTTTTTTTTTTGGGCCGAGGACGAAATTCAAATTTTCATAAAGTAAAGAATTGCGCTCCTTTCTCCAACAGTCCAAACGCTACGCTGAAGCTGAGTTGAGCGAGACAGAAGAACAGCTCTGGTATCGTATAATGGTGCTTTTCACCTTTTTTTTTTTCCAATTTGAAAATTAATTATTCGACCGATTATTTAACTAGAATATTCGTTTTTTTTTTTATCATTTTCTACTGAATCATCGTTGCTTCGGTTTTCAGTTCTTTGCAGGAAAAAAAATGAAGAAGCCAAATCGTCGTTCAAAGCAAAAGAGCGGCTCCGATTCTTCTACTTCGCCAGCGATGGTATCGGGTGATAAGGAAAACCACGAAGAAAGGATCCGAGATTTGGAGCTAGAAAACGAAGCTCTTAAGGTGATTCCGTGCTCCAATTTTCTGATTTTCTTTTTTTGTTCTATTTCCTTTTTGTAAGGTCAATATCGATGTTTTTAGTGTGTCTATTTGGTTGCTGAGAAAATGCACGAATTTAATAGGTCAATTGCTGTTCGGTTTGGTTATACTAATAGTTTTGGATAAACAAAGTTATTGTTCTCTTCAAATTTTTACTAATCTAGTGGAATCTGTTTGGTTTGCTAAGAACATTCTGTAAAATAATTTAGGGCGTTGAGTTTGGGAATTCAGTTAGAGTCTAAATAACTGAGATTCTACTGATTTATGAGGAAATGCAAAAAATGAGTGATTCAATTGTGCTTGAATCATTTAGATTATTTGTTTATAGTAATTGAGGAAGCGAATAAAAGTCTTAATGAGACATGCATTAAATATAGAATTCAATTTATGTCTTCAACTTTCAATAAATGTATTTATGGAAAAAAAAAATCAGAAAAAACAAGCTTAGCTCATTTCTTTTACTACCCCATTTGAATTTTCTTCTCAGCAACTAAATATGAGGTGTTAATATCTTTCTTGTGGCGTGGCAGAGGGTGATTGAGGAGCTAAGGAGCAAACTGGTTGATGTTACCCCCAACTCCTGTGTTGGTGTTCAAAAACTGGATCAAGGTTATCCTCAAAATTCAAAGACCTCTGCAAAGGTATTTGATTTGCATCATTGGTAAATGGTAGATACTATTATGGTTCAATGGTAAGCTATGTTAAGCATTCTCAGGTTTTGGGTTTGCAGAAAGCAGGCATAAAATATCAACTCTCAGAAAAAAAGCCTAAATCATATGAAATTTCAGAACAGTATCAGGATGAGATTCAAAGATTAAAGGTGCAAAAGGTGAGTATTTGCTTTAGATGGACATCTATGTACAACTATGATATTCATTTTTGTTGCTTTTATTATTGGTGGAAGTTTTCTTTATTTAGGTTCAGCTCCAATGCAAGATGAAGCTTGAATCGATGCAGTTTAGGTTATGTAAGGCTTCACTTGAAAAGGAAATTCTTCAGGTACATAAATTATCACATATTATCCATGCTTAAATGCTGCTATGTTTGTCACTGTAAATCCTAGGAAATACAATAATTAAATGTTCAGGTGTTAAATTTTATTCTTTCCTTTTAATGTGGCTATGTCGGAGATTTCTAATTTTCTGCATTATCATAGATATCAAGTTAAGAATTATCTCATGTTGTTTGAGTTTTGTAATTCGCGTCTTAATAGTGGCACTATGTAATTAAGCTGATTTACATTTAACGGACTTTGACTAATCTTTATTCTAGTAGATTTTGTATTCACTCTTGAAAATGTGAGATGCTTAAACGATACAACTGTACAAACATGTTCTGCATGAGGCTTACAATAAAAAGAAAAAAAAAAACTTTTAATGTTGCTTATGCTGTTAATTACATTGTTTTATATATAAGCTGAATATTAAGCATAGGGCACTATATCGAGACTGCCTAAAATTGCACACATAATCACCATTTTCCATCATCAGTTACAACATAGGCCATTCTGTCCCTAGTTGTTATTTCAAGGGGGCACTCTGTGAGATCGCAGTTTCTGGTTGTGAAGGCCTAATCATATGTTAATAATCCATTTCCTTTTTAACAGCTTAAGAAAGAGCAAAGAAGGAACGAGTATGAGATGCATGTGCTCTCAACTCTCAATCAGCGGCAAAAGCATGTATATCAGTCTTCTTTTTAAGATACCGTATTTTATTTTTCTGTTGACTTCCATTTGGTAAATATATTGTGAAGATATTTTTTTTTCTTTCCTTTATGCCTTTATTTCAGGTATTGCAGCGAAAAACAGAAGAAGCTTTTGTGGCAGCAAAACGTCTAAAACAGCTAATTGGATCCAGAAAGGCTGCATCTGGCAAAATGGCGGGTTAGAAAATAAGCAGTCATGATTTTTTTTTTTAATTTTATTATGACTTTTTGACTTTTCTTCTGCTTAAATCTTAAGTAGGTGCTAGAAATGGCATCAAAATTGGAACTCAGGTATGTGTTGTTTATCTAGGAAAAATGATTTCTTTTTATTATTACATGTACTTTAATTGCAATTGAAATTGAAAAGGGATTTGCACATGTACTTTGAGGTATTAAACGGATCATCATGATATAATGCCACTGATGCAGGGTTTTGAGAATGACTTTGAAGTCAAAATGAAGCTTGACGAAGTATGTTCTAAATATGAACATCGAATTGAAAAGTGAGTTCCATAAGTTATTTTAACAATAATTCCCCAATAGTCCTTGGTTTGAATTAGCTTTTATTCTACCTTACTATATGTACTTTTGATTCCCTTTTTGTTTGTTTTAACATAAAACTAGCTAAATCTGTCTATTGCCGTGGTACATTATGTTGTACTTTCTTGAGGTCTCTAATTTTTTTCCAAGTCTATGGATTAGGGAGGATAGGATCATGCTGAAGGTTATCATTGCTGGCACGAATTTCTTATACCTAATATTGATTTAAGTGGTATATTATTTGCTAGGATGGTTGATGAGATAAAGAAACTCAAGCTAGAACTGGAGATGGTAAGGGAAGAAAATTCCAGGTGGGATTCATGACTTGCTTTCTTATTTCCCTCAGAAGTTGCTTTGTCCTTTTGTTACTATTGCTATAATGCTTACTAAATTTGTTCTTTCCTGCTTTTTCAAACTGCAGGGCAGGGGATAATGAAGCTGCCATAGATGATTCAGAGATAATAGATCTACGAGAAGAAGTTGCTAAACTAAGTTGCATGGTTAGCCAAATGAATATGTCAAAGGCACAACTCGTTGAGAGTTCACAAGTAAGTGCAGTTTCCTGCAGCATAATGCTTTTAATTCTGAACAGTAAATTCTAACATGGATTCATATTTAAGTTGAACTTTCATTGCAAGTGGATGACATTTAAAAATCTGTGGATCAAGATCGAAAGTGAAATGAGATCCTCCAACTGTATAACATCTAATTGTTTGGTTTTGACTTTTGTTAATCAGGCTGACTTGGTTCAGACTTCTGTTTCCGTTGGGAGTAATATTCATATGTCATCAGACATGGATACATCTGAATCAAAGCGTTCTGAGGGAACTATTTCCATGACAGAGAGACCTTCAGGAGTGTGCTGCTCCTGCTCTAAAAAGTCCTTGTGTAAGACCCTGAAATGCGGATGCCGGGCTGCAGGGAGCATCTGTGGGGTGTCGTGTGGTTGTGCAATGGCCAAGTGCACAAATAGAGAAGAAGTTCCTTTCAAATTGGATGACATGCTTCCACACACCGAGATGGCAGAAGACATTGCGCCAGACAATATTGAACAAAAGAAGGGCACAGCTCAAGATGCTATCTTGACTCAAAATAAAGCTGTTGACAAGATTGTTGCGATGAATGAAGAATTTGAGCCTAAAAAGCAGCCGTTACGGGAGATCGGAAACACAATGGTATCTTTCCTGCCACAGCTTACTGCAAGTCTTCGTTTTATTTTTTTATGCATTTAAGTGTCTGCTTCATGTCCATTCAGCTGTTTTTTTCCTTTCTTCTCTTCCATTAAGTTTGTGCCTAAATCTTCTCTCCATAAAAAGATCATTTGAGTGTCTCCTTCCCTAAGCATTAAAAAAAAAAAAATAGAGAAGCAATGATAGCCCATGTTTGTATAGCAACTAGCGGACCTAACAATTTGTGTATTTGTGTCATGTACATTTATTTTGTCTTGTCATAATCGTGTTTAAGGTGTTTTATATTTATATAAAATTTGATACATTAATAATTCGTATTATACAGATTTTAAGACATTTGTGTATTTGTGTCCTCATGTTGTGTTTTAATTATTTTTTCCATGTCATACTAATGTAATCATGTCTAATATTACCAGCAATTGGCAGAAGCATTGTGATTTGGGTAACAAAATTTTTTCCTCAGCTTGCTAATGGAAAGTTGAATTCTTACAGATTAAACCAACTGCTGCAAAACTTGGCCCCAGAAAGAAAGGGCAAAAAGCAGTCATTCAGCCTGACACTATGGATCTGCCTTTATCTCTGGTGGAAAATACGAGAGGAACAAGAAGAACAAACAAAATCTCAGGCTAGCCCCGTATGGTTTTTCAATTACCCTGCATAAATTGGCAGAAACAATGAGTTCTATTGTTTCAAAGTATTGTTGTCAGGCAACAACATAGTAAGGATCACCTGGAATTTTCAGATATTCCTACCAACTTATATGAGAATAAATAAATGGATTGTAAACAATTCCTCTTATTCATATTCTCCATAACTATAAACTTTTCGTTATTTATTTATTTTACTTTTTCATTATTGATTTTTTTCTCCTTAGCCGACTACTCTCATTTATTATGCATGTATTTGTATTGTATTCTTTTTTTTTCCCCTCGTGCCATAATATATACTTATATAATGATAATTATCTTGTACACTGTGAAGTTAGTAGAGTGACACATGGTTTGTAAAATATATTTAAAAAAAGTAAATAAATGAAATATGTGTCATCTTATGAAACACTAATACATGAGATAATTATTCATTATATAAATTGTATATTCAGATATATTTGTGCTATTTTTTTGTATTATGTCATATTCTATGTGGTCTAATTTTTTGTCTCGTGCATGTTAAGATCATATGATCCTATCGTCTAACATAATGACTTATTTTTGAACTTCAAAAAACTGAAATAGAGTTCTGAGTTCGACCAATATAATTCCTGAATATCTTTTGCTCTTTCTGCATTCAAGACTTGGTTGCCCAAGACCATTCGCAGTCCCTTTAATTCGCTTCTGGAATTAAAAAGGACGAATATTGGACAACTCTTTGCTTGCGTTACATAACTGCTTCAGGAATTCATACATTGCTATTGTAACATAACAGCAGGGCTCTGATAGGTTGAACAAAAAAAAAAAAAAAAAACTATGAAAATCAAAACCATGATCTTTATATTCTTGATCTAATATCTGCTCAAAAAGTTAAATCTTACGACAAAAGTCATTTGGTTGAGATTTTCACTCACTGATGGCATTTAAGCCAAATTCAATGCCATGATCACCGCTTTGACTCTTATATAATGACTTAAGATTAAAGCAAAGCTCGCGAGCTAAAAATAACTCATCTCTAAGCACTTCCATCAACTAAGTCTTGAAGTGTTTATTTCAAGCTTGGTAACCCAATACTCAAGTTGATGAGCGACACATGCTGAACCTGTGGAACCATACGAACTGAATTTCTTGACTGCATTTTCTACCCCAAGAAGGTCATACGCATCATTATCAAATACAGGATTCAGTCTTCTCAGCTCATCTAGACTCAAGTCCTGAAGCTGGCAGTTCTTTGAAACACATAGCGCAACTGACCGTCCACCTATATCATGAAAAGTTCTAAAAGGTATCCCCTGCAGTGGTAAAAAATGAATCATGGATTTTATTGTTTTCAAAAAGAAAAGCAAGAAAAATTAAAGCATTTATATTAATTAAGCAACTCAAGTACCATCTTTACAATCAAAAGCAAAAAATTAAACATATATATGTACAAAATAACTTGCCCTTTTAACTAGATAATCAGCAAGTGTTGTGGCATCAAGATGGCCTGCCGGTAAAGTCTTTTGTATTCTTTCCTTATTGAAGGTAATATTGTGAGCAAACTCTGCTGACACTTCGAGCATCCCTATAACAGTCTTGACGCTGTCAAACATCGGTTCCTTATCTTCCTATTTCGGTAGGCAAAAGAAAAGAAAAAAATAATGCCTCCTTTAGGTACTTCAAAAAATAAATACAATACAAGAAAAAGAAAACTGAAATACATAAGGGCTCAAACAGCTGTTGGTACCCATGGAGAAGTAAAACACCAACGTAAAACCACAACATTAATAAATGGTCAAGTATTCATGGAGTCCATAAAATGGTACTTAAATAACGACGTCATTATTTGACTAAAAAGAAGCTTCAACCTGCAAATCACGATTATAAGCAAGAGGAAGTCCTTCGCATAATGTGAGACGGGTAACCAGGTCTCCGATCACTCTATCAGACTTTCCTCGGACAAGTTCCATTGGATCTGGGTTTTTCTTTTGAGGCATTATGCTACTTTCGGTGGAAACAGAGTCACTTGGTGTGATGAATCCAATCTCCTCCGAAGCCCATAATACCCATTCTTCGCCAAGCCGAGATAGATGAACCGCTATAATGAATCCAAACCAGGAATGATCAAGCCCTCGTTATTTAGAGCCAATTTCACCAAAGCAATCTGGAGATGTCTAATGCTGGCAACAATCCGGTCGATAGCATCGCGTCACCACAGGCGAAAATCGGTCAGAACTTGATCATTTCGGCTTCGAGCAGTGTGAAGCTTTTTTGCAGGCTCACCAATCATATCTGTCAGTGCAGCTTCAATGTTTCATATGGACATCTTCCCCATCAGTTCTCCACACAAATTCACCTGCTTCAATGAGTCTCTATTTCATCTAGACCTTGCAAAATACCATCCTTATCACTTACACTAATCACACCCTCCAAACAAAAATAAGAGAAATTTCATGCGTTTTAGTTATCTACAGTAAATTAGCAAAACAATATATACAATCATAAGCTTTTAAGAATTGGGTTTGCATTTTTGAAAATTATAAAATTCTCCACATTTCCAAATAATATGGGGAAAAAGGAAAGAAAACAAAACAAAACTTGTTTAGCGAGCATTGCAGCGTTGGCTTTACTTCCCATAATATCATGCTTATACAACTGTTTATCAAAGGAGAGTCTATCAAAGGAGATAGACTCAGTGAATTTCTCAACACGATCGGTCACACTCTGTTCGAATCTCCCACCCCAAAGCTTCGTCTCCTTTGGTTTAGTCTCGGTTTCAGATGACTGGCTCATGGTGCACCACAATGGCTCGAAACTTGGCTTGGCTCTGTGAAACAATGGGAAAATGGGTCTTGGGTTGGGCTCGGATTGGTTGGAGGAGCAAAATGGGGTTGGCGAAGAAGAAGAAAGTAATAAATCCATTACTGAAACGCGCTGAACAAGAAGCAGAAACAAAAAAGATAGAAAGAGATTCTAGTGCCCTGCTTTAGTTGCAGGCAGAGCATTTGGTTCCAACGTTGTGATCTTTGTCGGCTCGGAGTGCAATGGGCTTGATTTTGAACATGTTGTCTATAGTATTGCGCTACTGGACCTAATAAATTTGAAATTTTGGACTGGTTACGTACACATTTCATTGGATTTGTTAGGAGAAGATGTAATAAATTAACCGTTTGGTCTTTTCATATACTTTTTTATATATTAAACTTAATAAATAAAATAAATCGACTAACTAAAATAATTGTTAATAACTTTTCTATATTTAACATTGCCAAATATTTAATTTTAATCATTGAAATTAAAGATTTAATACTTTACTAACAAATCACGTAATTATTATAGGCATAATTGTTACAAAACTTGAATGATGATATAAGTATAATAACTCTAACTTATACGTGAAAAAAATAAATGTTGAAAAGAAAAAAAAAAGAATATAGCATGAACATAGGATTGATATTTGATAGTATATATTCCTTGGAACCCTTAAAAGCAATAGAATAATAAGTCAAGAGAATCAAGCCGAAATACAAGACGTGTAGGAAGCATTGAAGTAAAATAATAATAATAATAATAATAATAATTACAATTATTATTATTATTATTATTACCAAAAGGGAACATATTCGGAAATTGACTTGTTAATTTGAGATAAAGTATCCAGAACTTAAAAGCTATCAAGTTTAGATGATTTTTCATAACATCTTTCAAAACACATTGAATTTCTCTCACAAAATTCCTTCCTCTTTGGGGTTTTCCAAAGCCTAAGGTTGCCTAACAAATCCCCCCACCCCCCCCCCCCCAAAAAAAAGTGTTTTACAAGTGAAAACTTTTGATTGGTTTTAACCACAAATAATCCCAACCAAACTTTGTGGGTGACAAACATGAACTTAACAACTGCCAACCCAAGATCCACGCAATAATTGAGTGTTCAAATACGGTGGGATTGGGGATGGGTCTCAAAGTTTCCCATTTCTTTCATATCAGACATTTCTCAGTCTTATTATATGTGGCCGACATTTATTTATACTAGAAATATGCCAAAGTTTATACGATAATATTAATGGATGGATTTTTGTCATAAAAGAGATCTTCCATGTGCACTATTGGTTGGTTGACGTGGGATTTGTCGTTCCCATCATAAATGATTGAAATAAGAAAGTGGATAGAAATATATTTGATGGGTTTTCTTTTGTATTTTGAAATATTTTGTGGACCAATTTCTATGTTGGTGGAAAAATGTAAGCCTATCAAAGATTCTTGTTTTATGGAATTGTCCTTATCTTAGGTTCAGGTGGATGAAAGGAAAAAAAGGGAATAAGGATCAGCCTCAAAGCTATTTTTAAGCGTCGGCCAAATTTGTCTTTAACTCTATGGTTGTTTCTTGAAAGTGAATTTGTTGAGATGATTTTATAAATAAATTAAATAATTTAAAAAATTATCTCATATATTATTAATAAAATTTTTAAATAAATTACAACTGATAAAGCCATATATATATATATATATCTCTTTTAGAATACAATTTTTTTAGAGTTAATCATCGTATGCAAATAATTCATGGTTTATCTAATTCATTTTTAGCTAAAAAGAGGTTTAAGTATGGCAATGTCGAAAGACTTCTTTAACCATAGGAAACTAATTAGCATCAATGATTTTGTAGTAGGATAGGATGCCTTGTTTGTCAAAAGAAATGGACAACCTACAATGAAAAGAATAATTATTTATTTAAAGGTATACATCAATACATATATTACCTGTTAATAAAACATTAAAACCCTTAATATCAATATAATTCAAAATTCAATTCTTGACATCATTAAATATATATATATATGTATTATTATATGTAACTGTTGTTGATAAATGACCAAAGGAGCAAGATATTTACTGAAATGGATAATTCAATATAAAAGAATTATTTATTTTTGGATTAAATAAAATGGGAATTGGAACCCAGGTCTAAGGAAGTCATTGTAAGGCATAGCTTATAGTTATAGGTTATTAGGGCAAAGAGGTTGGATTGCAAGGAACTTCCCAGGAAATGAGCGTTGCTTTGGTTTACTTGAGCCACCCTGACACGCTATCCTCTTTTGGGTCAAAATCCGCCATGTCGCTCTGTCGACCGCACCTCATTTCTGACCTGGCAAATGAACTGCAGTTAAATGTCTGTTAATCCTCTACAGCCAATCTCACTTCAAAAAAAAATAATCCCACCTCCCTCCGTCGTCCATAGCGACACAAGAAACGACGAAGCTATACCTGAAATCCCAGAGTAGCCTTACATCTTGCTAACCTGTCAGAAACTCTCTCTCCTCCCGACTGCAGAGAATAAAACTCCACTAGGAAATAATTTTAATTTTAGCAATATTACTGGTGTTTTCATCTGCTGTTAAAATGTAATTGGCTGAATCCGTGAAGAACTCAGCAATATAAACCAAGGAAGAACTCTCTTTCTCTATTGGAATCTTTCACTTTTAAAGCAAAAAAATAAAGAACTGATTCTTGGAAGTAAAAGTGGGTACGGGAGAGACTAAAAGATTCGTCGGATTTCGATTCCAACACCGTTTTTTATTTTTATTCTTTTGCAGAATATCTAAAAATCTGCGTTTTATTTTTCTTTTACTTTGGGTGGCTTTTTAAGGTACTTTTCTTTGATGATTTTAATATGTTCTTTTAAGTTTTCCATTGAATCTTCTTCTTTATATTCGAATATTGAAACAAAAGGAACGAATTTTGGGGTTTTTATCCCTCCTTTGCTTTTGCATCCCTCGAAAAGGAAGCTTTTAACTTCAAAGTCTCCCTCTCTCTCTTTTTTGTGTGTGTGTGGGTGGATCTTTAAATGGTTTCTCTTCTGATTTCTTTGAATTCTGTTTGGAACTGATTGAGAAAATGTAAATGATTTTTTTTTTAAATGAAAAAGAGTTTTCATTTTTATGGTTTTTAAGTCAAATTTGAGAAATCTATTTTAAGCAGAAAAGGGTCTTTTTTTTCCTCTGTATTTTCGGATATTTCGTTTGATTTGATGGGAATGGTTATCAGTTATGATCTTTTATTCTTCTGGGTTATGTCTAAATTCGTTGTATCGAGAGTAAATGTTGTTAAAGACTATAATTTTTTTGGTTGCCTCCAAGGAAGAGATAGAAGTCTTCTTTATTCTTTTTTTTAAGCTCAAAAATGGATATGTGAGATGAAGCCAAAGGATAATATAAAAAAAAGTTTAATTTAAAGGGTTGTTTTTGCTGCATCTAATTTGCTTCAGTGAATTATGGTTTGAATGCAATTTGTTATGTATGTGATTTGTCTTAAATGCAGAAAGTGCTGCTGATTTGGAAATTTTTTTTTTGGGCACCAAACGATTGGAAGAACAGCTTGGTTTTGATTGATTATGCACATGGCCGTGGCCTTTACTCATCTTTCATGGTGGTTATGGAGTGGGAAACATCAAGAGCCTAGGATTGCTAATGGATCCTCTTTGAGTTCTTCGCCAGATTCTGGTTCTTGGGAATCGGATAATCTGAAGTTTCCACTGGTTAAAAGAGCTAACATGGCTTCTTCGTCAAGAAGAGTTAAGAGGAAATGGCATAGCCGGGAAGAAAGAAAGATTGATAGGGAATATGATGTCGTTCTCGTGCCATCCGATGGAGGTTGCGTTTCAGGGTCCGAATCTGATGGTTCTGATTACTCCATTGGATGGTTGGAGCCCCATGGACCTGGGTTCCGGAATGATGATGATCCAGACAACAGTTTTGCTGTGCTGGTTCCATGTTATGGATATAGTCAGGATAATATAGCGGAGGGTTCAAAGAACAACGTTCTGGGTGCCATTTTTAACATTCCTGACAACTATTCTGCTGGTAAGAACCATTTATTACCCATGTTTAATATTAAGAATATTGTTTAACTTTCAGTTATGTCTTATTTCTTGCTTAGCAAGTCAATGACTATTTTGATTCCGAGGTTTAGATCCTTTGATATCATATTTTCAGGAAACAACCTGGAGATGAATTATTGAAACTCTATGTAGGGTTATTTAAGTATATTATTTATGAATATGGGACACTGCCACTGACCATATGCTTACTCTATTTTTAGCTCATGGATTTGTGAATTCAAAGCATATTCAAAACTATGAACTCCTTAGGTTTTTTAACTTGTCCACTCAGTACTGTTGAATTGCTTGAATTGTTCAAGGGGTTGACAGAATGTTCAAGATTGCATTAGGAAAAGTAGGGGCAGACTAACAATACTCTAGGTTTTGGACATTTAAATCGTTATAATAGCGTCTTTTGTTGACTTTGATGCTATAAATTATATTAGTGATTCGAAAACAAGGAGATAAGTGATTTTAGTTAGTTTTGAGATTTGTACTTCGTTAAACTTAAAAATTTTCATTCAAATTCTTGCGAGGATGAACCTTTTATTTCCAAATAAACTTTTATGAAAATTTTTCGTTATTCAATCTTATTGCACTTTATTTGGAAGAGAGACCTATCAAATCATTTCGAGATCCAAGTTTTATGCTATGTAAGCTTAGCAAGATACGTGTGATGATTAAAATCCGAAATAAACATTTGAAGCATCTCCTTTTTATGATTAAAGAATTCAGGACCCTGAGCTTTAGCGATGTTCTGCATATAGGTCATTCCACTTTGGTCGGTAAGGCCGAAATGGTTGGTAGTTCCAATTTGGGAGCTGCTGTTAAAGCTATTGTCCTTAATTTGTTACTTTTACCAACTATTGCTCTTTGTTCAACCCTTTTAAGCAGATTCTCATATTTGATGCATCTCGAATAGTTTTTATATATGTAGGTCATACTGGAGTCTATTGAATTTGTATTAACAAATTGTTATCATTGCTTGTTTTCGGTAAGGCAATCATCGGGAAGCCGTGTGCTTTCTTATCGCGTTTCCAAATCATTATCCTTTATGCCTTGCTACCGTACTACAACATTTATGCAGTTCCACCCATTGTCCTTTTCAATACTTGAAAATTTTGTTTTCTGCTTTATCATTTACCGGCTATCTTGTTGTGTTATCTGAACTGCTCTACACCTTAGATTAAATTGCCAAAAATTGAGGCTGGATTGAAATTCTATAAGCTTTGTAAAATTTGCTGAAGCATGTGCATTGTATTAAGTGTGTCTTTTTTCTTTGTGTTCTTCAATGTGAAGGAAGCAAAAAATACGTGGAACAGTGGCTTTCGTCTCTGCAAACTAGCTAATATCCTGGACTGTCGAAGATTGCATATGAATCTGTATTCTGTTGCTCCATCTGCTGGAAGAACATGGTCTAGTTTTTTAACGTTGATATAAATATTGTCTAAAGAATGCTGTATATGCTGTAATTTAAAAAAAAAAAATAAACAAGTGAATGGTGGTGGATGGCCTGCTTTATTATTTCTAATAGAAGATAATCCAAGCAAGTGTCAACCGATGAGCCAGCGGAAATAGAAGTCAAGGGACAAACATGATTTCGATACCGGCTAGAGATGTCCCTTTTTGCTGTTTCATTTGAGAGCTCAAGAGGAAGAAGCTGACTTCATGTCTTTCCTTTCATGGTGCCCAGAGAAGATCGATGTTCATTTGTTCTTGTGTGTGCGTGTGTGATTTGTTGGGAGATTTCGCTGGACAATAAATGGAGAAAGTTGCGAGTGTGTATTCAATTCTTTGGTGTAAATATGGTTTGTACATACTAAAAACCGAAACAAAGTTAATGTTCTTGTCTTCTTACTGTAAATATTATATGAATAAAATCAAGTATTCTGTAAATGTCGGAAGTCTATCTTTCTCCCAATGTATGGCTGTCAATCGATAACTCAACTGGCGTATCGAAACACATATCAATGACTTGTCGTTATAATGGTTGTCGTAGTTTTTCCTTATTGCTAAACAACAATCGAAGTTTGCTGCGGATGCCTTAACTGCATTTATTTGACGTATGAAGCAATTCGGAAGGGCTAAACAAAGGGATTTCATCCCTTAAACATTCATCTATTTTTCATTTGTTTGGAAACAGGGGGGAAAAAAAACAAGAATTAATGTTGTCTTTGACAGAACCTGTTTCAAAACAAGATTTTGACGAAAAAACTTTGACCACTTCTTCTTCTGCTAATAAGTTGTCAAACATCTTCTTGTTTCTAAGAATGTTCAAATATGAAAATGATTAGTTATTTTTCCTCCTTAATCGTAGGCTAAGATTTCTCAGTTGTATATCAAAAGCTCTAGGAAATTAGCATGTCTTAACCCTGACCTGCATTGGATCCTATTGATATAAAAAAAGTAGTTTTTTTAGCTAACGACAATCAAATAATGGCACAAGGAATTATGAAAAGTAAATCATATCAACCATTTTATTGTGTCCAAAGAGAAAAATCACAGCAAACAATATATTTATATATATATATATATATATATATATATATAATACAAAGTTTGAATAGAATAAATTTCTGTTTTTCTCATAAAAGTTAACCATCATTCCAAAATTTGCGTTTGTTCAACGAGAAAACATCATAGAAAAAAAAAGGTAACTGAATGGAAAGAGAAAGAAAGAAAGATGGCTTTGCTTATTTTAGGAAAAATCCCAACCTGGAAAATGATGGACATTGGCTAGTGCCGTATGGACATCCTGTTCCTATATTTGAGGCCGTCAAAGAATTCAACCCACAATCCGGGCGAGCTATTCCTCCCTGCCGATCTCTAACCCCCATCTCGTGCCAATCTTTTCACCAGCATTGGATTCTTCATGATCGTCGCGGCCATCGCCATCCCTGATGGTGGGTGATATTCTTCTTTTTCCTTCAAGATAAAGGGGGAGATAGATTAACACACACTAACACAAATAAAATGTTGTTGCAGAAAGCTGGAAGCAATGCATATTCATGGTGGTGGGCAAGCCACATCAGGACAAAGCAATCAAAATGGCTGGAACAGAACCTTCAAGGTAAAAGCATTTTTCTACCAATATCTGGGCTTTAGTTTATGGGATCAAAACATCGAGATTGAGTTTACTTTTTGAGTGATTCATAACTGGTTCTTTTTGCCCCCATGATTCTTCAATTCTTCACTCATTGCATGGTTGCATGTATTTTCTTTTATTTTTTTAGAACATGGCAAATATCAAAGCAAAGACTGGTTTCGGTTCGTAACCTTCACTTTTTTGGGCAAATATTTGCTTCTAAAATAGCTAATTCTATGAAAGAGCAATGAAATTATACTGTTGAAAGGGGAAAATAAGGCATAAACTTATATTTTATGATTTAGGGATATACCAGCTGAAGGCTCAATGCTATATTGCTCCGACTCTTCATTTTCCTCGAAGTACTTATGTCTCACATATTTTCAGACATAGATATCGAGATATAATCCTCCAAATACATGGCCGAAACTTAGAAAAAATTTTGAATATATCCACGTTGGAAGTAGTTCATTGCCAATAATGCATTTCATTTTTCGAGAACTGGTTGACTATTGAGCTTTGAAAATCACAGATATGGAGGAGAAAGTCTCTAGCATGCTCAAAATCATTGATGATGATGGAGATTCCTTTGCCAAGAGGGCAGAAATGTATTACAGGAAGAGACCAGAACTTGTCAGCATTGTCGAAGAATCTTACCGAGCGTATCAAGCATTAGCTGAGAGATATGAACACTTATCGAAAGAATTGCAAAGTGCCAACCGCACCATTGCCACTGTTTTCCCTGAACGAGTTCCGTTTTCCATGGATGAAGAAGACGAAGATAATGTGAGCCAAACATCAACTTTTTCCCCGAGTCCAGACAAATCAGGTTTCTCGACACCAAATGTCCCGAAAGTTCCATCTCGGGATAAAGATATCGGGAGCCAGTCCATGATGATGTCGAGAAAGGGACAAGTAAAGAAAGCTTTTGGTTCAGCCAAAGATTCTGCTGCGTTTCCAACTTCATGGCTGTGCAAAAATAAGGCAGTAGATGAAATAGAAAAGCTTCAGAAGGAGATTTTAGAAATGCAAACTGAAAGGGAATTTTTCAAGAGATCATACGAGCAGGGATATCGAAAATTCTGTGAAATAGACAATCAGGTAACTGAAAGGCAAAGGAGAGTATGCAATTTACAGGATGAGTTTGGGATCGAACTCGGATCTGTTGTCGATGATAACAAAGCTCGGACTCTCATGGCAACTAGAGCTCTTAAATCATGCCAAGAGTCCTTGGCCAAGTTGAAAGAAAAGCACGAGCAGTCGACCGAAGAGGCAAGACTAGAATCCAAAAGGATTAAGCACGTAAATCAGAAGTTTGAAGCTCTCAGGAATAAATTTATTTCCCCACAAACAAATCAGCGAGAGACTACGGATGTCGATAACATGGTCTACGAAATCGGCAGTGTGGAAAAAGAGAAACTAGATTTGGAAGTGTTGCGAAATGAGATCGAAGAGAAGCTTCAACTAAGCTCAAATGCCTCTCTCACTACGTCACAGCTCGCCGAGAAAATCGATGACCTTGTGCAAAGAGTTGCTAACTTGGAAACTGCAGTCTTTTCCGAAAATGCTTTAGTGGAGAGACTAAAATTGGATGCAGATGAGCTTCAGGAACACTTTCAGAGCCTGGAACAAGACAAGGAAGCTCAGATTGAAGGCTCGGACACCATGAACAGCAGAATGAATGAGTTGGAAGGGGAACTGATTAGAGTTAAGGATCTTGTAAAAACTGTTGTCGACCAGATTAACAGCCTCAAAACACATTTCACAGAAGCAAGTTATAATATGAATCATTTATCAGTGACGTTACAAGCTATGAAGATGGATGAGGAGGTTGACAATGCAGGACTCGCCCAAGACGTAAAAACTGAAGTTGATGCCAAACCCGACCGAGATATGGAAAGGAAGGATCAGGATGTTCCAGCCGAAGGAAAAAAATATGATGATTCTGATTCAAGCAATGAGTTCGATACTGATTCAAATAAGGGTCTGGAACTGATGGAAGAAGACAAAGTGGAGAAGAAATACTTGTCCGAGACAGCAAGCAGCATCCCTGATACAGAGATTGAGGAACTAGAGACCGATGAATATGAAGAGCCTCCAAACTGGAGGCAGCTGTACTTGAATGGACTTGATGACAGGGAGAAGATTTTACTAAACGAGTACTCTTCCGTTCTTCGGAATTATAAGGACATAAGAAAGAAGCTTAATAAAGTAGATAAGAAAAATCGCAACGGGTTCTTTGAACTGGCATTGCAGATAAGGGAACTGAAGAATGCTGTCGCCTCCAGAGATGAAGAGATTCAATCTTTACGTCAAAAAATAAGCTTCGTAGATTATAATAAGGATGGGAACTTGGTAGAATTTGAAGCACCCCATCAAAGTCCGAGCCAGGAATCTACATTGACCGAGTCTATTCAGGCATCGCCATCAGCAGTAGGTGAGGAGAAAGTTGGATCCATTGAAAAAGTCGTCAAAACACCTGCACATCGAAGATTCAAAGAATCTCCTGAGAAAATGGGAGGAAAGATTATGCAGGTAAAACACGTAAGTCAGCTCCGTCCGGCTTTAACTGTCAAAAACAAAATCAGATCAGACATTGATGAGTTGTTGGAGGAAAATCTAGAGTTCTGGTTGAGGTTCAGCACATCTTTTCATCAGATACAGAAATATCAAACTTCAGTTATGGACTTGAAATCAGAGTTATCAGCCCTGAGAGATAAAAAGAAGCAAGAAGGAAGTGTAAACCAAGAATCTCTCAAATCAGAAATACGCCCCATTTATATTCACTTTCGAGAAATCAAAACTGAATTAACATTGTGGTTGGAAAACACCGCAGTGTTGAAAGACGAAGTTCAAGGTAGATATTCATCGTTATGCAACATCCAAGACGAGATTGCGAGAGTGACCAACGTAAGTAGCCATGTAGAAAAAGAGACTGAGCTCACTGGATATCAGGCTGCGAAGTTTCAAGGCGAGGTTCTCAACATGAAACAGGAAATCAACAAGGTTTTCGATGAACTGAAAGCAGGGTTCGATCGTGTGAGACAACTCAAGCACGAAGTCGAGAAAGTAATGACCAGCTTGGAAAGAGAACTTGGGGCATCACCATCGACGAATCAACAATCCAAGTCAAGAAGATCAGGGCCTAGAATCCCTCTGAAATCTTTCCTATTCGGAATCAAGTTAAAGAACACAAAGCAGACAAAGGGATCATCGATGTTTGCATGCGCCCATCCAACGTTGCAGAGACAGCACAGTTTCGTATTAGAACCTGCAACCGCTGAGCCCTGAGAATAGACTCTCCTTCATTTCTTCCCCTTCCCCCTTATAAAATTTTTCTTAAGACACCATTATTGAAGAAATACTTTCTGCAGACAGAATTGTGATTATTAAATTCCGTTTTCAAATTCCTTTATGGTTATCATTTACTAGTGCTAATGTAGCAGTAACAGATGTTTGTAACTTGCAAGATTTACTTCCTCACCATACACATATCATTGTCCTTGTTTGTTCATTCTTTCTTACTCTTTCATGGATTTAAAAACTGTAAAATGCGTAATCAAATTTGGGCTGGAATGATAAAATATTTAAAAATATTGTTCTTACTCTTTCATGGATTTGGAACCGTCCATAGGCAACTCGTCAAGGCTTAACTCGAGCCGGAATATTATTCCATTGTAAGAAAAAAATTTTGATATTGATAAAAAGACTTTTAATATTTTATTAATGATTTTTAATTTTTTTATTTTGAAATTATTGAACATACATATTTTCACTATTATAATACATAGTATTACGTTAGTGTTTTTATTATTAAATTATTAATACAAAATAATATTTATTATTTTTAATATTTTTATTACAAATATTTTTTTATTACTGTTTTTTAACAATAAAAACAAATAAATTATACTTTTGCGATTTAATGGTAGATATTTGAATATAAAAATATGACTATTTTAATAATAAAAAAATACCATTTTAATATTTTATAATAAGAAAAATTATGTTTTAATAATAATAAAACTATTTCAAGAATATTTGAAAATATTAATATAATGAATGTTTTAACAATAAATAATATATTTTAACTATTTAATATTAATATAATATTTTAATATTAAATATAAATATTATTATAATATTAGTACTTTAAATATTAATATTTTAATAATTATATCAAACATTACTACTTGAAAAAAAAAATCTTTCAAAAAATAACTAAACAACAGAAAATATTTTTTTATTGAATTATCCAGTCGTCAGATAATCTCTGCTCAAAAATCTTCTCATTTTTCAGAAAATATTTTCTGAAATCGATTAAAGTGAAACAAACCCCTAATTCTGAAATATATTTCCCTAAAATAGCTAGACTAATACCTCAGTGGATAAATAAATTACCTACTGCAGACAAGGTTCCATGTCTCACTACTGAGCTTGAGCAGCTTCTGTTGTGCTCAAAACCCCCGTATCCTCGGTACATCCATCATTGACAGAGGCTTCAGCCGGTGTCTCAATCATGCTCTCATTCCTGCAACTTTCTTCAGCTGCAGGTTGACAGTCACTTTTTGTAACAAATGAACAATCGATTGTGGTATCAGTTGCATTTTGACTCTCTTCAACCGGGTTTGCTTTTCCGTCTACTTGATCACCCTCCACCATTAATTTCTCATTAGGATGCTCAGCAACAGCCTCAGGTTTCTTGAACTCGGATTCTGGATTTGATGCGGCTGCTTTTTGTTCTTTAACTCCCTCACCTGGTTCATTTTTTGACACACGTGCTCCATTTTGTTGGACCTGCTCTACAAGCAAACTGTCTGACACAGAACCCTTGATATCTACTGCTGACTCCAGCTCTTCTTTCAAAGGACCTTCGATGGTTGGACTAGATGTAACAGCATTACATTGCTGAGTTGACACATTTGTTGATGAGGAAGATGCGGATGGAGTATGCTCAAATCTTTGCGCTGCAGATTTCAATGAACCGGGATGCGAGGTAGAAGATGTTACAGGACAAGAGGATGGTTCAGCTGTTTGGCCAGTAGAAACACATTGCACATTAGAATGGACCTCCAAACGAGAAGAGGTTCCACTGGGTATGAGAGGTTTAACAGAAGAGCCACCTGAAGTGATTATATGAACAGCATTTTTGGACTGAGCGGCCTTAAGCAGGGATGCAGCAGCCTCTGGGCTACCAATGCGGGCCCCAGCAGCAACAGCAGTGGCATCTAGGATTGAACCTGTGCTGGCAAAATATTTTACCGGTGGTTTTTTCAAGGTTACCTGAGATTTTGAAGTGGAACATGATGATCCCCTAGAGGAGGTTTTTGTGGTCATGGGACCTTGTTGGGACTGGTTTGAGACTTGGACTGAAGCGACAGGACCTTGCTGAGACAGATTTTTTGCGGGGACAGAAGTGATTGGACCTTTTTGAGGCTGATTATGGGAGGGGACAGAAATAATTGGACTTTTTTGAGGCTGATTATGGGCCGAGACAGAAGAGAGAGGACCTTGTTGAGACTGATTTTGGGCGTGGACAGAAGCAATGGGACCTTGTTGGAACTGGCTTTGCGCTTGAACTGAAGCTTCACCACTAGCAGTTGGAAGTGCAGAATTACTGGATGAGGTCTTCAAACCTGGCCCAGTAGCCAATGAAGTTAGTCTTAGAAAGAGAAGAACAGGCCTTCCATTTTCAAAGAAGAAAGCTGGAAGGCAAAAAGAAGGTTTCTATAATTTCATCACTTAATAGAATGTTGCCACATCAAAAGCACTTAAAATGGCATTAGATGGAAAATATTACCAGGGTTATTTGTACAAGCGGCTGTCAAGTTTTTATCAGGCATATCAAGGGCTAAGGACAAAGCACTCCGAGTTGCCAACTGTGCCTCAGAAAGTTGGGGAAAAGTTGAGTTTCCTTCCACATTTAAGCTGCCAAGTCGCTTCTTAATAATAGTCCACCTCTGCAAATATTAGTACACACCTCCCATAATTAGCAGCAAAAAAAGTAGAGAAACAAAAAACTCCATTCGGAAGCCTCCATTTGCATGACCAAACTTATAGGCATTCAATCAGGATTCACCAATTGGTCATAAAAATAAAAATTCATACGCAGTTGAAGTAATTCCGTTGCCGGGATTTGAACCCGGGATAAACTGAGCAAAACCCAGACATCTGACCGGACTAGATGACAACGGATTGTTATTCTAGAGCAACAACTAGATGACTCAAAAGAAGAAATAAAACAAGAAACTAATTGTTGGTGACATAGAAACAAAAACCCCACAAATAAAACTAATGCTGTCAATTTTCACCAACATTCAGAATATGTTGTCAATTCTGCATAAACAAATAAATTATACATGGTAACAACATTGTTCATTTAAAAGATAAGTGTTAAAGAAAAAAAATAAACACATATGCACAAGTGTGGACATAATATATATATATATATATATATATATATATAATTTAAGGATGTCCGAAAGCATCATGCCGAACTTAGAGAAAATGGGAGCAATTAAGGGTTTTCTATCACATAATTGGAACATAGCATATAGGCAATTTAAAAAAAAAAAAAAGAAAATTAGATTTCTCAGGCAAGATAGAGCTGATAGCTGTTATCAACCAAAAGAAGCCTTTCACGTAAACTAGCAGATCCAATTTAACATAGAAAGACAGAATTACTTCAGTGAATCTACCGACTTCACATCTACCAGGCATTTTGTTTGAAATCCATTAATTTCTAACTCCTCAAGCAAGACATACAAAACTAGACTTTGCCTATACTAATTTTATTACTTTAGCTAATTCACTAACTTTAAGCCCTACAGAAAAGACCAGTGCACTTTCTTCTAAATAATGCATAAACAGCAGAGGAAACAGATATATAAAATAAATAAGTCGTCTAGGTAACAATTAGAAAAAAACCTGAGCCAGCTGTGAAGCACTCCTATCTCCTTTGAAATCTCCTCGCAAGATGTTTGCCCAATTTCCAACACCACATTTCTGCACAGCAGCAATAAGTTCCATATCCTCTGCTTCTGACCAAGGTTTTCTTTTCCTTCGAGCAGGCAGGTTTGTACCAGCTAATCCATTTCCTTCCAATGTTTCAGCCGATGTCACAGGAGGTAGAACCTGTTTCTGAACAGAAACCGGAACAGTGATGTTCATCCCTCGCATTGAGCAAGTGGGCTGCAAGTTTTCTGAAGACACTCTAGATGACTGCGCATTAGGTATATTTATTGTTAATGGAGCCTCTACCATTGAGCTGTTTGCGAGACTAGACTCACTTGGTAAACCAGAAGCAATTAATACCTGACAAGAAGAACCATCTGAGCAGACTGGCTTTGACAAAGGTGAGCAATAAGTTAAATCAGTTTTGAAACTTGTAGAAGAGCAGGTAGTCAGACAGCCAAACTACTATCTGTTTGATTTCCATGAGGATATAGTTATCGTTTCAATAGCAGTTACGTTGTAGCCATTGACCAGATTTAGATCAAAAACTATCTTCTACTAGTACACTTCATAAGATCCAGACGGTTTAAATTTTTGCAACCACTGGATCATTAAGAACCCAAATATATAACCAATAAGAGATACTACCAACCAGACCAAAAATGGATTTGGTGTTAACATTGTCACTTATCATTTATAGTTTCTACGCTACCATTACCTTTTCCATCCTAAAGAGGCTAAATGATCATTAACCAGACAAGACAGAAGATTCTCCTATATTTTCATTTTTTATGACAATTACATTTATTTTATTTACCTTCACACATGCTGCAGCCTCTGCTGAAGCTTCAACACTAACAGAAGGGCAAGGTTCCACTTCAAATTCCAAGTCACTGTCGTCATCCTGCAAAATAAAAAGTTAAACAAATGACACTAGAGCCATAAGAACTACTAAGAATACTTCTCATTCAACCAAAAGGACATATTTATAATTAATTAACCATCACTTTAGCCCTTCAATTAGTGGATGAAATATGATTAAAAATCTTAAATTCCTAAACAAAACCAGCACTTGGCAGGATATAAGTTAGAATATCAAAAAAAAAAAAAAACATATACACCCTCAATTAACCAAAAGTATCTCAATATACGGAAAAAATTTAGATGGAAATGGCATATTCTTTGGGCAGCAATTCCCTCCAGACATTTCAGCATACACATAAACATAAGGAAGTAGCCTTTAAATTAAACCCATAGCATTGCCAAAAGATAGAAACGAATATACCAAAGGTTTAAAAGAAAAACTGACCAAGGGTTCAGCTCCATCTTCCAATTTTTCAAGCAAAGTCTCGCGGTAGGCCAAATGGCGCCATAACATCTGGTACTCCCTAGCATTAGAAATCCCAGTAGAAGTCTTCTTGACTAAAGCATCCCAATTCAGCTTCACACCAGGAAATTGTGCCACTTCTTGCAACAGTGCCAAAACAGTAGTTGCTGTATACCTGCACAAAACATCATAATAATAATAATAATAATAATAAATCCCCAATATAGCAAAATAAGAAGTAAATATAAAATTAATGAAAAAAAAGGATGGACCTTTGTAGAAGAGTAGATACATCTTCCTCACTGATTGAACCCTTTTTCTGTTTCTTGGTTTTCTCAATCATGTCTGTCAATTGCAGGGAAATTGCGTGTTATGGGTGGTGAAATTAGTGGAAAAGAACTTTGGAATCAGTCAAAACCCTTGGCATAAGAGATAACGGGTGAGATAAAAGCCTAAAACCCTTTCAATGGTGAAAGAGATTGCTGGGAAATTGCATGTGTGGGTGATGAAATTAGTGAAGAACGAACTTTGGAAACAGTCAAAACATTAGGTAGGTTTAAGATAACAGACAAAAGGGGAAGATAAAGGTCTAAAACCCTTTCAATGGAGAGAGAGCGAGAAAGAGAGAGAGAGATCGCTGGGAAATTCCATGTTTGGGTGGTGAGATTAGTGGAAAGGACTTCGGAATCGGTCAAAACCCTAGCTAGGATTTAAGATAAGAGATAAAAGGGGAGATTAAAGCTTAAAACCCTTTCAACGGAGATGGGGAGAAGTTGAAGGGAAGAAGAAGAATAAGGAGAAGGGGAGAGGAAAGGAAAGGAGAAGAGGAGAGGAGAGGAGAAGAGAAGGAGACCGTTGAACAGCGTGGGTAGCACGCGCCTGACAGCGTTCTTCCGGAGAAAGAAACGGGGAATCCCTCCGGTGGGGGATCTTGTATTGCTCTTCTATTAAGCCTTTCGAAAAAAAAATAAAAGAGAACGAGATAGCCCTTGGTTGGATTTGAACTATCGACCCCCCCCAAAAAAAAAAAAAAGAGAGAAAAGATTAGTTAGATTTGGAAGGCCTCTCTCAGGGACGGTAGAAAATGCAGGACTATCGGGGGCTTGTCTATGACGATAATGCCCTTCCTTTCTTCCAATAATTGCGAGCATGTGCTAATTTTGGGATTAGGATTGGCCCATATATTATCTTTGGGATTTGAATATTTAAATGGATAATTTTGGAATTGGAAGTATTAAGTCAATGAAGGTTGCCATTTTTTCATTAAAGAAAATTTTTTAAAAAAAAAAGCCAAATAATAGTACTTTTGGTTGGGGTTGAAATTATTGCTAAATCCAATAACTCGAGTCCAGTCCATTATCAAACATAATTCTTTTCAGGCAAAAAGAAATGAAAAAAAAAAAAAAACAAATTTAAGCCTAGTTGTTTAGCATTTAACTGCAAATGTAAATTGCATTGTCAAATCTCTTCTCCCCATCCAAACAAAAAGGCCAATCACTATATTCAACTACTCATAATAAAAATATTAAATAAATATATTAGTTCCTCCCTTTTATGAGCGTGATTTTATTAAAATTTTCATCTTCCAAATTAACTTTTGAATTTGTAATTAGGTTTCTTTAACTTTGTATTAGAGTTTAATTGTTTAATCGATTTATTAGGTTTAGTTTTTTTTTTTTTTTGTGGTTAGGTGTATCTGTCGAAATCTTACTGAGTCACAAAAAAAAAAAAAAAACAGAGCTAATTTGAAGAAGAACAAGGAATTACGTACAGAAATATGTCTGCAAATAACGAAAGTGTCCTAAAGAAAATATGTGTGGGGAACCTGAGGGAAAGAATGCCATGCAAGCTCCTACCACTGGTTAAATCAAAAGCCCATTGATTTTTTTCGTAGGCCCTGAATCCGACAAGGCATCGCTGGACATAATTAAACACACAGTTCTCGCTCATGTGTCGTATTGGACAGGACAAGACAGCCAGCAAACAAACTGCTGGCGTTTGGATTTCTTTTCGGACAAAATCTCGGTTTCGAGGTCGAATATCATGATCTGTCTGACTAACACATTACTTATTCACAATCTGTGGAACATGACATTTTCTATTTTTGTCATTTAATTCCTCTTTGGTTTTTTAAATCCTTTTTCTTATTCACAATGCCAAATCTGGCCCTGGTTTTTCTAGTTTAAGAGACAATACTTTGACAGATAACCAACCAAGAATATAACTATGTAAGAGCAAAACATCAAGCTTTAACTTTACAAATTTATTTCCTTGTTTTCGTCACTACAAGCAATAGAATGACAACCATCCAAAATAACCTGGAAACAGCTTTGCCTATTTTTTTTTTGCATCCTTGAAACTAGTACCATAATGTTTTCCTGGTTGAATTTTGAAAGAAGGGAAAGTCGAAAAACAAATTATCCTTCTATCAGAGTATTATTTAAGGTTAGAAAAGAAAGGGTGGATTAACATCTCATATATGGCTGTTATCACAAGATGAAATCAGTCTACGATTTAGCTATCCTTATCCAACCGACCGCTTTTTCTCAAGAAGGGCAGAGACGAACAAGTGAAAGAAAATAGAGCCAGCAAATGAATCCGTCACCGTATCTGGCATCAACGTTTTAGAGAACTTGAGAAAATCAAAATGACCATCATCACCAGACATCTCTGAGATATCGTCCTTCCATCTGGAGTTTCTTCACCATTGACTCTGCCTTTGATGAATCCACACTTGCCTGAAATTTATCATCAAAGAAGTTTTGAAATTAATGTTACTACAAATCAAGAAATTAATTGTAGAATAGAGGAGACAAAATCCTATAATAAGAGGCAATAACTCTCAGGAGCATTGCAAGAAAACTTAAAAATTATGTTTACCCGAACACGGAGAGAAGAAAATAGAAAAAGACGATGATCAATACCTGCTCCTGAACAATGGTGTGCAAAGTGCGAT
Organism: Adansonia rubrostipa; assembly: GCA_038381775.1. Taxonomy (NCBI): domain Eukaryota; kingdom Viridiplantae; phylum Streptophyta; class Magnoliopsida; order Malvales; family Malvaceae; genus Adansonia; species Adansonia rubrostipa. The sequence continues at coordinate 1,175,124 of JBBYHM010000022.1, read as the reverse complement.
GAACATCTCTCGCCATACCCTTGGCATCGCCACATACATAAAGATATCCTCCCTTAGAAATTAGGCTCCATATATACGCCGCCTGTACACCGAAAGCAACAGATGTTATAGTGCACCGCTTTTTATATCATTAACAGAAAATCTCTGTTGGCTCCTAGTACTACTTACTTTATCCATCATCTTATGTTGAACATATTCCTTCTGTGGTCCCTCCCGTGAGAATGCAACAATGAGCTCAGACAGGGCGCCTTGTTCCAAAAAGTTATTGAGTTCATCCTCGTAAATGAAATCCTACAAAAATGGCCGAAAGGTTAATAAATAAAATCCTACAAATGAATATCAACATTGGCAGCCAATTACCATATGACATTCTAATAATAATATCACTAAAAGATTATTAATATTAGAATTGGATCCTAACCATTCGCCGGTTCCTACATCCGAAAAAGAGTACAGAAGGACCAAGTTGGTCACCATCTTCTTTAAGGACCATTCTTTCCTGCAAACAACAACTAGTTAAGTTATTCTCTTCTTTTTTGCAAAATAAAAGAACATGTAAAACAGACACTAACAAACCTGTAAAAAGCCTCTGAAAGGTGCCAATCCCGTCCCAGGTCCAACCATGATAACCGGAATTGAAGGATCTGCTGGTAGCTTAAAATTGGATTGCCGGATAAAAATAGGAGCCCAGCTACAATCTTGGCTTTTCTCCAGAGGAACAGAATTCTGAATTTTTTTTTTTTCCCAACATGGTCAGATATCAGATATCACTAAAGCCGAAGTAATGTCTACGACGTAGCAGACTTCAGCAAGCTTTTCATAAAAGCCAATAAAAAAACAACGTATGAAAAAAGGAAGACCAGCAGAACAGATAAAAATCGCTACCTTCATCCAGGTCGAACACACCCCTCGGTGAATTCTTCCGGTTGGAGTTGGACCACAAACTAAAGCACAGGTTACGTGAACTCTATGGGGTACAAATCTGCTCGAAGTAACCAACCTTCTTATAAATCTCAGTTATAAGGTAAGACTGCAAATTGTTAACATTGATAATCGATGGGAGAGAATCAATCACCTAGGGGAGGATGAGATAGAATAATAACGAGGCTGTAAACGAGGTGCTACTGCAGCAAAAAATACGCCGAGGGGAGGTTTCGCTGATGGGAATGCAGCCATAACCTCGAGAAGACTTCTCTGACTTCCAACAATCCATTGAGAGTACTCATCCTGGGCCAACAACATTTAAAAGGAACAAGAGCACGTAAACAACACTACTACTACTACTAATAATAATAATAAAATGTACAGACAAAAGGGAGAAACAAAAAGCAGCACTAAGTATCTTATCAACCTTCCCCTGTGGTGATGATAAAAACTTAAGTCTTTCTGCTTCACTGGGTTCAGTGGCATGAGCGGCCAAGGCGATCAAGGCAGCCTGAAAAAGAAAACACCAGTTACTTAAGCAACAAAAAAGAGTATAAAAAACGGCAGAAATCAGCTGGAAAAACTTTCTTCTTTTTCAACACATGTTATATATATTTGTAGTGGGGGATTTACCTTCCGTGGAGGGTTTAAGAGATCAGCATATCGTGCCAATGCCGTACGAACTGTACAGGGACCAGGGAAAGGAGGTTGCAATGAACTTCCAAGAGAAGTGCCATCCTCGTTGTCAGTGTGTACGGAAAAGAGCAAATCCAGAGGTTGACCCAACAATATTGCAGCTTCCTCAACAGTCTCAATGCAATTTTCAGCATAAACACCAACATGATCTCCGGTTTCATATCTGGGACAATTGAACGCATCAATTTAACAAGTACAAAGTCAATATCACAAGCCAATGTTATCTATTTTGGTAAAACCAGATCCATGGGGTCAAAAGCACTTAAAAACATGGCAAAATATAAAAAGTACTTGCACTGAGATTGATTCACAGAAAATCAATTTTTAGTTTATAGCAACAAGCATTACAAAGCTCTGAACTTACGTAATACCAGTTCCTGATATGTCAAACTCCAGATGTATGCAAGAGCGATCAGATTCAGGCTTGTGAAGCTCTCTCTGAACAGCAACATTAACTCTGTGCAAATCATGTAAAATTGATCTCAGAAAGGAAAACTAAAAGTCCAGTGGTGACAAAACCAACACATGCTGCTCGTCTTTTATTACCTGCATGGATGGTGGATGTCGTATGAAGCGTTCCCATTTGCCCTATTCGAGTAATTATCCCCAAAGTGTGTCACTCCGGAATCATGAATCACAACTCTATATTCTGGAATAGCAGCTGTGTATGGGGTAGAGGCAGTATTTTCATTATCTTCATCCCTAAGAAGTTGATCTAATTCTGGCCATAGCAATTCTCTCCTAAGAGAGGAACCAAAAAAAAAAAAAAAAGGAAATACGGTAAAGCTAGCAGAGTAAATATTGAAGTCCTGTCCCGAGAAAAGCTCCATCTTCACCAAGTTAAGGTGATACTTCAGCTTCAATAAAAGAAATGCAACAAAAACGCTGAGAGAGACGACAAGACAGCTATAGAGAACAAGTGAAAGAGGATTACATACCAAGCGGTAAAATCATCTTCAATACATTGATCATCATCACCAAGACCAACTTGGATAAGACGTTTAGCACCTGTTCACACAAGAAACAGCCATACAGTTAGTAATAAACGAATATCAATCATCCTCTTTGATTTCTCTACGGTAAAGTTTAGATGCAAAGAATAACATGGATCATGCTACGAGCTTTTTTTTTTTTTTTCCCCTTTTAACGGAAGGATGATGGACCAGTGGAGAAACCTATTCTTCTGACTCTTGTTTTTGCGTCAATTCTTAAAAGATGTCTGTGAGCACCCACAAGGGGATAGCACCGAAGAAGCCTTGAGTGTTAATTGTCATCCCTGAATTTCCCAATTCCCACCCGAACCTTAAAATTTTGACTCCACACTCAATAATAAGAAGAATGTCATCAATTAGATCAGAAGCGTTCCACATCCAGGAATAAGAAAATGGAAAATTACCTTGTTCTGAAAGTTTCTCATCGAGCACCTTTGCTATCTATTTCCAAAAAAAGACCATCGAATCAGATACATAATTGCAACAGAAAAAACCAAAAAAAAAAAGCGAGAAGCCAAATTGTGAAATCTAATGTGCCTTATTCAGTTGGTGGATCCTATGTCTCTGTCAATATTACCTTATTAAAATGTTCATATTGACGGTTACCCAAACCAAAAATACCATATGTTAATTGTTGAAGCCACGGCTCCCTTTCATTTCCCTAATAGTACAATAAAACATCGTAATGAGTGCTAATTGACAAAAATGATGAATACTGGCATAATATAAATTTTTAAATTCAAATATTCTTTCTCAGTAGCCACCAACCTCAGTAAACCATTTGTAAAATCTAGCAGCATTATCAGTTGGCTCGCCATCTCCATAACTACAAAGTCACACGCTCAACTATATTAGATGCCATTTACCATATAGAACTCCAAAACAAATACAAAAAAAAAAAAAGCATTGAGATCGTAGAAGTAAGAATATATCATACGTGGCCACCATGAAAAAAGCCAAGGTCTCGTTTTTGAGCTTCTCATCATATTCCTCGTCATCCACAGCATAATCATCCTAACATGAAACATACATAATTCGATGAACTTAAATGTAAGAACTAGAATGAACTCTCAAGCAAGAAAAACAAAGTATCAGAACAATTCCCCATGCATACCAGGTCAACAACTTTAACAGCCGCTTTCTCGTATCTTGCCTTGATCTCTTCTGCTAAAGCCTACAATAGGAAATTCTCATATCAAAGCATGAACATTTAAATAAAAAAAAAAAGACAACTTTTACAATCATGCAGTGCAAGCACACGTCAAATTTTGGCCCAATGTAACGGCAAGTGAAAGAAAATTTTAGCTAAATTAGGCACTATTGGCGACAAAACAGTTAATAACAAAGATTCACAACCAGGAAAGATTCACAACCAGGAACTATGGGCACCACATTTATATCCATAGTCATGTCCCTAATTCTATGAGCTCTGAGTGACGAAAGCCATGGACACAAAAACTTAGCAATTCATACTGCCATTGAATCGACACTGAATAAAGAATTAACAAACTAAATTCAGTGAAGCTAAATTCCCATAATCTTGGAGAGCATATGGAAGGTTTAGTATAACTTCAAAGATTTCCTTTAATACTAAATATCTTCATAAAATTAACTTTAAAAAAATTTCCCTTCATCTATTCGCCACTTCTTAATCTTGATCTGTATCATGAAATTAGGTACAACAGCAATTCAATTTTCCGCAACAAATCAGTGAATAAGCTTAATTGGCAGAATTGACAATAATTTTCTTCCTATTTTCCATCAGCAAAAAGGGTTTCAGTTCAGTCAACCGTCAAAGTCTTACATTTTCAACCCAAAAATCAAAACATCATATTCAGCAATCAAAATCAACACTTTAGAGTTAGATTTTGCTTTACCTTAGCAAATCCCTCAGCGGTTCCTGTCTGGGTGCCGTAAAAGATGGTAACTTTAGTCTTACCAGCAGCGATAACGGCGTCATCATCTTGGTCATCCTTGAGTGAAGGGGGCTTAGAGGCAACCAACGGTTTGACATCACGGCTCGCTTCAGAAGTCGATTTTTTCCAGAGAAGAACCAAGAGACCCAGAATCACCGCCAACGACGTCGTTGCGATCACCAAAATAGAATCCGTTACCGAACCCCCCAACGATACTCCCAATACAGATTCAACAAACCTCACCAAATCCAAGCTCGAACTCATCTTCAACCCCCCCTTCAAAAAACACAAAATCCAAACAAAAAAAGTAATTAAAAATAAATTTAAAATAAAAACTAGTAGAGACGGCTGTTGATCAGAACTAAAGATTGGTGGAGTCCAAAGAGTGATTGTTTAATGAAGGACTGAAGGACCAGAGAGAAAAAAGGCTTGACCAGAAAATTTAGGGGGAAGAGAGAGAGAGAGAGAGAGAGGGATCTGTTCCAGTCCAGATTTGATTTGCTTTGTTTATTCATTTTCTTACTTTTATGGATGCGCTTCAAATTGCAATTATGGGAAAGTCTTTCGTGTTCCTCGTTTCAGTTTTCCGTGTTCGAATTCATTACAGTAATCGTTGACAAAACCAAAAACAGAAATCAAAACAAAAGGGTTGTCTTTTTCATTTCTTCAACTTTTGTATATTTTTTTTCTTTTACGTATTTCTTTTGGGTTCAATTATTTTTTATAAAATTTAAAAAATAATATAATAATTATTCTTTTTAATTTTAAAATTCTTAACGAGTGCTGTCCTTAAACTTCCTTCCACTTCTTTTCTTTTTTCTTCTGAAGACCCTTAACATACTTTTAATTTAGGTAAGAATTTTACTTAAAATGTGTGTAGACCAGTATTTAGAAATAACCCCATAAAATAATATTTTATTTAAAAATTATACAATCCATTATTCGTTAAGTTTTTCTTTTAATTATATAAGTCAGGTTAATAAGATACACATATCTTTTAATGTTTATTAGAATAATTGAAAATTTTTAATTAAAAACACTGAAACATATGGAGTTATGAGATTTCACAAACTCTTTTTTTTAATATATTGAAAATATTAATAAAATTGATTATTGAAATTATTTTAAAATTATTATTAGTAAAGAGTTTTATAATTTTATAATAACTTTATAATAATATTATTATATTAAATATAATATTTTATAATTTTATTTATCATTTTAAATTTTAATACACTGAACGAAGATATAATAATTGTAACTAAGCTAAAAATATTTAAAGAGGTTAGGTAATAATTTTTTTGGGAAATAATAATAATTTTTTTACAGTAATTTACGGTTCTCCGAAAGTACAGTGAAGAACTTGCCGCTGTCGTCTAAAACCACAAAAACAGTTGGTGGAAAGTTGTTCTGTTGCCCAAAAAAGAAATAACTAAAAATGTTGTAGTTTGGATTTAGACGTAAAAGTTTTTGAATTGGACCTTTTTTTTTCTTTTTAATTGGTTTGTTTTTTGAATTAAAGTAGTCTCCAAAAGAGGAATTGCTGGTCACGTGCAATTGATGAATCTATTGGGGATACAATTGCTTGTCACGTGAAAGCCATTGCAAGTTTTTTTTATTTTTTAAATAATTATCATATTTTATATTTTTATATTTTTATATTATAATCATATTCAAAATATTATATATAAATTTTAAAATGTTATATATAAATCTTGATACATATATGCATTCACTTCATATTGTATTAATATTTTTTTGTATTATATTATATTTTCATTATTTTTCTATACTTGTTTTGTGTTTAAAATTATCACATAATAAGAATTTATGGTAATCCCTTTAATTATTCGAACAATTGAGGGCTAATTGCCTATGACATATGACAAGCAATTGTTATTTTTTTTAACTAGTATATGTTATAAATTTATAATCATATTTAAGGAATTATATATATTTACATATTAATAGTTCACATTTTATATATTTTGATATATTAATACATTTTGTATTATATTAGTATTTTTTTGTGTTTTTAATTTTTTCTGTGTCGTGTATGAAATTACTAGTTCTAGTTAGTATTATTAGAATGACTCTAAATTTTGTATCGAGTTCATCTTTCATAAATTTTAAAGTGTTTTTATATTTGTATTATGGTCATATTATTTTTTTATGTTATTTCATATTCATTTGTGATACTATTTAAAAATTTTCAATTTTATGCCATATATCGTATAATGATTGATTCTATATTTTTAAAAATAAGATTATATTAATTTTTTATTTTTAAATTATTGAATAAATAATCATTATATTTATAAATTATCAAAAATTAAAATATTAAATAATAATATAAAATAAATTGGCCAAACAATAATATAAAATAGATTGATGTAATTTAAATTTTTTAAATCTTTATTCATTACTATTTGATAAAAATTTACTAAAAAATCACTTTGGAGTGGGAACATTAATTCCTTGTTGAGCATCCCCATAAAAATACAAATAAACACTTGCACGATATATCTGAAAATTAATACATATATATATATATATATATATATGTATAAAGAAAGTAATCTGGAAATTTTCCTTAGCCGTACGATTAACCCGTGCTATCACATTGTACGGCAATGATCTCTCACCTTCATCAACTCCCCTGTACGCGAGCTTTCGAGGAACTCCTCAAATAGAATCTGAAACCCTTCCATGTAGCTCCCTGCTAGTGCTAGTAAGTTTCACTGTCTCTTCGTTTCAATTTCTCACCTCAAGTACATTTACCTCGTCTTATTTTCTTCAAATTTTCAATTAATCAGAATTCTCAGGAATCACAGAAAGCCATGCCCACTGACGAAAACTTCTCAGGTTTTTTTTTTTTTCTAAATATATATATTTAATTGCAGGATTTTTTTCTCTTAATTTATGCTAGTTGTTTTTATCTCCTCCAATTAAATAAATTGAGACATTGATTTTGAAATGGGTTTCGTTTTTAGTCAAATTTCTTGTTTATCGCTTGAACGAGCTTGGTTGCTCTTAATTTTGGATATTATAAACCTTATATTGGTATCTAACTTGAGTAATTATCATTTATCTATGTATGTATAATTTAGTTGGGAAAAGATCCAATCTTTATGGGTAAATATTAAGCGCTTAGCTGCTATGATGAATTATGAAGCTTATATTCCTGTATTTGTGCAAGTATTTTGAAATATCACGTCCCTTGATCCTGGATGATAGTGTATGATAACTTTTCCTAGCTCTACATTATCCGTTAGCTGTTAGAATTGCTCCTTATAACGTTTATAGAGTTCTTAATTTTCAATTTAGGTGGGATTGCAGCTTATTTTTGTTGCCATTTACTCCGATACTATTTTCAGGTGTTTCGAATTGCTACGTTTTCAAGAGCCGATTGCAGGAGTATGCGCAAAAGGTGGGTCTTCCTACACCTGTATACAATACTATCAAGGAAGGGCCATCCCACGAGCCCTCTTTCAGATCAACTGTGATCGTGAATGATGTTAAATATGATTCGTTGCCTGGATTTTTTAATCGCAAAGCAGCAGAGCAATCGGCTGCTGAAGTTGCTCTTGCGGAGTTGTTCAAGGCTGGTGAAGTTAATGAAAGCGTCTCTCAACCTGTTGTAAGTTTCGTCGTGATTAATACTTTTTGTTCAGCTTGTTATTATGGGTTTTTCTCATTTTAGAAAATCTTATTCATGGCTGACCTTCTTCTACGGATGTATGCTTCAGCATGAGACCGGCTTGTGCAAAAATCTACTTCAGGAGTTTGCACAGAAGATGAATTATTCTATTCCAGTATATCAGATTCGGAAGGATGAAGCCCCAGGGCGATTGCCTCACTATTCGTGTGCAGTTGACATTGGAGGCATTCGATATATTGGGGCTGTTGCAAAAACCAAAAAAGAAGCAGAGATCAAAGCTGCCAGAACTGCTCTGCTGGCTATTCAGTCGAGTGCATCAGAATTTTCTGATAACGCATTTGGCAACTCTCGGCTAACAGTTGTTCCTTGCAGAAAGAGGGCAATGGAGACAGCTAGTAATCCTGATGAGACCGTCAATGTTCCTAAGGCAAAGAAACCTCGATTCAAAAAGAAAATGTCGAAAACAAAACTCTCTATGAACGATGCTGCTCATTCTCGAGACAATTCGACAGGCAATTTGGCCAATGGTTTGCATGATCCGCTAAAGTCAGAATGGGTTCAAAATGATTCTTTTACTGTATTGAGTTCAGAAGCTTTAGATACACAAGCAATGAGGAATCTCCAAGATACAAAAATAGAGAGTGACTCAAATGAGCGAGAGATCCCTTCTGCAGATGCTGCATTGGTTCCTGAAGTTCCTGATGATTCTAAAAATGGGCAGTTAAGCAGTCATGAGGCTCCAGGTCTGGAAATTTCCTCCATGGCTTATGATGATCCAACTGATTCGGTTAAATCGGCTGACGGGGATGAGGTGGCTTCGAAGGTTAACGGTCCCACTCTGAGTCAGATGGAGGCTTCAAAAATCACGCCTGGCTTAAACCAAGCAGTAGAGAAGAAAATCCATGCAAGTGCGGGCCAAGCATAGGTCCTAGAAAATAATAAATGCTGGCTTGATCCTCGGGATTTAATTTCGCGGTTAGAAAACAACATGGAGGGAATAGGGTGAATCAGGGGACTCTTAGTTGATTCCTCTACAGACATCATGAGAATTTTGCACGATTAGTAAGTGAGAGTTGTTATCATCATCTTCTGCTTAATATTTTGTTTGTAAATTGGGAAAATTCTAACAGGGTTCCACAAATTGAACGCTGTTATTATTGTGGGATTCAAATGTGGGCATTTGTAAGCATTTTGAAGAATGAGGAGCAACTTGCATAGTGTCTCTACTATCTTATTTAACCCTTTCTTGAATCTTCCATTTGTAGTGGTTGACCTCCTTCTTTGGTCCGGATGAACCAGTTACACACTATTACTATGTGGCATGTGCTAAGGAACTTGCCGGCCTAAAGATAATCACGAAGTCGAAGATTTTTGTTATTTGAATGGACTTAATTTTTATTATTATTTATTTTTAAAATATATTTTTAAATTTAATTATAAAATATATATTTTTAAAATAATAAAATGAATTTTTGAGTTATAATTCCGGGCAAATAAAAGTAAAATGTTACTGGTGTGAGCATGACTCGACTCAAATGCTTTTTTGTCTCCAGCCCTATATACACCAACCAAAAAAGTTAACGAAAATATTTTAAATATTTTCATTAATATTTTTTAAATACTAAAATAAATTTACTGGATGAATCAGAGTCGAGTCTGAATAGCAAATTTGAAAAATGGGAGCTGCCGACCCGACCCACCCATGAAATGGAGTAAAATAGGCTAATAAGTATTTTTGGAAGCCCAAGTGTGAGCTTAAAGCCTGTCTCAACGCTTCGCTTCTTCTTTAAGAAAGATAAAGCGCAGCGCCCAGCCAACAGCCAGTTCAGAAACGGAGGAACGGAAAAAAAAAAAAAAAAAAAAGGATGCACGGCCGGCCTCGGAAAGCACCCAAACCAGAAGACGAAGCGGCTTCCGCTGCTAAAGCCCAGAAGCTACGCATTCTCCAAACTCAATTCTTCTCCTTTCACCATAATAAAATGTAAGCCTTTCTCTCTCTCTCTCTCTCTCTCTCTCTCTCTTTTAATCATCTTCTTTAATACTTTCTCTGATCTAACTAGTATGATTATTCTGTTTTTTTTTTTAATTTTTTTGATGATATAAATTGGTCAGTTACACTAAAGAGGCGGTTGAACTCAGTGCTAAGCTTCTCGAGATCAATCCTGAATCTTACACCGCCTGGAACTATAGAAAGCTTGCTGTTGAGCACTATCTGAGTCAGGCCGAGTCTGATCCTGACGCGGTCAAGTCCATTCTCGATGACGAACTCAGAGTTGTACGTCGCTTACTTACTGGAAAGATTTGATTTTGGCTGCCCTATTTTAGTTAAATTAATGTGATTTTTTTCCAATTACTTAAGATTGAGTTTTTTTTTTTTTTTTTAACTTTGGATTAGATGGGATCTGAATGATACTTGAGTTTTATGCTATCTTACTCTTTTTTTAGAATTATGTTTCTTTCTTTATCTGTAGGGAAAAAAAAAGATTTTTGTTTTTCTTCTTTGGAATTTATTTATTGAATGAAGTTGTGTAGGTAGAGAGTGCATTGAGGCAAAATTTTAAGTCATATGCAGCGTGGCATCATCGTAAATGGGTTTTAAGCAAGGGTCATTCTTCGATTGATCATGAGCTGAGATTGCTGGACAGGTTCCAGAAGGCTGATTCTCGTAATTTTCATGCATGGAATTATAGGAGGTGAAACTACTGTGGCTTTTTTGTTGTTAATCTTGGTGTGAGAAGGTGTGGGCAATTATTAATTTGTGCCATTCATGTTTTGTTTTTCTTCCCAGATTTGTTGCAGAGTTGATGAAGAGGTCAGAACAGGATGACTTGAAGTATACTGAGGATATGATTTATATGAATTTTAGCAACTACTCGGCATGGCATAATCGCAGGTAAAACCGTTTCCTTAAATCTAAGGTCCACGTGTTTTTATAGTGGTTTAATTGTGCATATAGGAAGTGAAAGCCAATTCTTTGTTTGATCAAAATAAAGTAGTTATTTGTGCTAGTCGGTTTTGGGGCCTTACCTTGGCAAAGTTGCTCTTTTATTCAAGCAATTCAATGTAATTTTCTTCTATTGATATGGTATCTGTTGTCCAACTGAAGCTTCATGTAGGTTATCTATTTTTGTATTTATTAATCATCTTTCCAAATAGCATCTTGATTATTGGTATTTAATGTTTCTTTCTATGCTGAATATGTTGCTGATGATTTATATTCTGTATGAATAATTTCTGCAGTGTATTATTGTCTACTTTACTTGAGAAAAAGGCTGAAGGGTTTATCTCCAAAGAGAACTTCTTGCCACAGGAGTACGAATTTATACACCAAGCTATATTTACAGACCCTGATGATCAAAGTGGATGGTTTTATCATCTTTGGCTTCTAGACCAAACAGTTACAACTGACTCCCCTCTCCTTGTTTCTTCTTGGCCTGCTCATGGTTCTGATGTCCTTCTACTGGGAGATAGGTGCCATAATGGTTCCGCTTTTTCTCCATTCACAACTTTGCATTCTGATTCAAGGTCATTTCCTATTGTTCTTTACTTTAATCAACCTATTGAGGGTGTAAGCTCGTCTACAGTTACCGTTCAATCTGGATTTAATAAAAATGAAGATCTTGTTTGGAAACCAGTCTCCGTAAGTTACTCACAAACTGCACAAGTTTGGGTTGCGTATTTAAAATTTCCAACTTCAGAAATTCATTCTTCAGTGCAAGTTAGCGTTGGACATTCTAAGGGAATCATTTCAGCAAGAGGCTCTCAGTATGGCCATCCTTCAATGTTTTCATTTAAAGTACATATACAGCCTGTGGAAAGAGATTCCTCTCAAGGTTCAGTTGCAGAGAGTATTTTATGGAGAGAAGAAAATTTTAAGGTATATGGAACACAATCTGAGGAATCAATTCCAATTGTCTCTTTTGATCAGCTAAGTATCAAGAATGGTCATGAATCAACTGCTTCTAACTGGCGTGTAGAGGCTTTAGCTAAAGAGATTGAATGCTTCCGTGAATTGTTATCGTTGATGGACTGGTAAACCTGGTTAACTTAATTAATACCTTTATTGAACTCTTAGGAGCAACATTGTTAATACAGCGTCTCTTCTCTTTCTTTTTCTTCCTCTTTTGTAGTAAAATTGGAAAGCTTACCCTTGCAAGATTGTTGATGGCTTATGATGCAATATCATTTCCATGTGGTAAGAAACTGGTTCATTCAGAAGAAGTTCTTGGACTGTATTGTGATTTGATGAAGTTGGATCCAACACATTACCAATACTACAAGGATGAACATAGCTCAGTCTTGCTACAGAAGGTGAGTGCATTCTGTCCTCAGTGATTTTGTCACCAAAAGCATCATCATTTAAGCTTTAGATTTGGATTGTTGTTGTTTCTGAGGTTTTGTATAAGTAGCCAGATGTTTTATAGAGGTTTTAAAATATTTGTTTACTTGTTAGGTGACTTTATCTGGGTGTTCTTGATGTTAGATTAGTTCAATAAACTGTCACTTGTCCTTGAGTGAAAACCAAGTAGAATGGAAAATAAGTGAGAGGAACTGTTAAATGTATGTTTATTTGAATTAGTAGTTTCTGGAAGAAAAACTTTCCCTGGATAGCTAAACTTAGGTTTTACAAAGATTCTGTTCATGTTTGGTTCTCTGAGTTGTTACGATTTTTGACCCCCAGTTATGATAAGATGTTGGTTTTCACTCGTGTACTAAATTTTGGTATATATTGGTAGATTTACATGGAGGATAACATAAAACCCTTTGTCTATCTATTCTGTAGGTGACATCTAGTGGGGATTCTTTACTGCAACACTGCTTTCAGTACAAAGACTCAGTTTCATCAGCTATTTGCAATCCTATCTGTCTCCGGTTGAATAACTTATCACTATCACGAATGGGAGCTTTTGAGAAATTACTATGGGTCCAAATGTTAGATCTCAGCCACAATGACCTACGATCAATTGAAGGTATAGTACACATACTACAGTTGTATGAACTAATTTGGTGTAGAACCTTTTACATTTGTTTCAAGAATGCTTTTAATTGTTTACACTTGACTGAATTTAATGGTAGGATTGGAAGCTATGCAGCTCCTCTCATGCTTGAATTTGAGAAACAATAAACTGAGAAGTTTTACTGCTCTGGAGCCTTTGAGAAAGCTGAAGTCATTAAGGGTACTGGATATTTCATGCAACCAGATTGGTGCACATTCTATTGACACAACAAGGTACTTGTGCTCTTCTCCTTTGTCTCATTCAGTTGGAAGCGAATCGAACAAGGATGAAACTGTGATCAGTGATGTTGCTCTTGTTAACTATTGGGAGGCATTTTTTATTTTTAAAGATTTTAACTTGAACCAATTAGATATAGCGGGGAATGCAATTGCGGATGAAAATTTTAAGTCAATTTTAGTCAAGGTTATGCCTACTCTTAAGCAACTGGATGGTGAACAATTGGTTTAATTTTCAAAATGTTTTCTTGGTAATCTCTCTACATTTCATATCCATTTGACTCCCTATCCATACCATACTTTTGTTGTAGTATGAGAACTTTTTATTGTAACATGAGAATTTATTGATAGATGTTATAAACTATAATCTGATTAGTACTTAGCAACTGTGAAAATCCACATAGAAAGAAATATCATGGTTGATTTTCTTTGATCATTCATGTTCATTGCCTACTATAAGAAACAGTATGTTTGAATTTAGATTTCAGTTTAATTAGCGCATGTGGTCAACTTTAAAAAATGACATCAAGTTTGGAGTTTGAATATTTACATTTGTAGTCCTATCCTTTATGTCTTTAACCTAACGCTACGGCCTTCTTTATCAAAGAAAAAAAAAAAAAAAAAGAAAGCTTGCCTAGCTCCGATTCTCAGATACTTGGAATGGGATATGCTGTGACAATGATTTTGTTCAACCCAAATTTACTCGCATCACAATGCCAACCCAAACCAACCTTGTGTACGGGCAGTCATTTATCTTCTCCCTTCTCCCTTCTCCCTGCAAAACCGACTTGGGTGTCGGACTTTCAGACATGACGTTTGCATGTGTATGGACATATAGAAGTGGATAAAATGAAACACAAGGATGAATCAAAAGTTATTCTCAGAGGTTTATGTGGAATCAACGAGACTGATCGAGTAAATGCTACCCAAAATGTCGGAGACATAGTTGAAGGCGCAGGAGACTATGCTGCCAAACATATTAACTCTAAGCGCCTTGAAATGAACAAATGGAGAAATTTGACTGTTAAAGTGACAAAGCCATCCTGAGTACTTCTGCACACGTTATCATTGCACAGTCCATCTGCAAAATCCCAGTTTCAAAATGTTGGTCAAATCAAATTCACTTCCTCCACATTCTTCTGCAAGCCTTGAATGCATGAGCGAGCTAAGATGCCAAGAATCAGCCCAAAGAGGGCAACCAAAATGATACCTTTGTTCATGTTTCTCAACTTTGATGCCATTGTGGCTTTGCAACTTCTTCCTTTTTCTTTTCTTTTTTTATTTTCTTGGATTTAATTTTGGCCTTTTCTGAAGCAAACCCAATTGAAATTTCGATGATCTCAGATTTCTGTTATATATACAAGTTGATTAGCTTGAGTCATAGCTTTGTTTATTATTAAGCAATATAGTATTCAACGAAAAGTTGATTGAAGGAACTAGGAAGGAAGCTCTCTTTGGTCAAATAATAGTGGGGGGATCTCTCAAGATGCCTAATAGTTTATCTTTCCTCTCAACTAACTTGCTCAGAAACTGGGGATTCGCTATATTTAAAAATTAATATTATAAATAGTCATCTTCCTCGTTCGGTAAAAATCCCATTTGATTGAAGCTTGCCAAGCACTGAGTCAAACTTTCTTTTGTAGAGTATAACATTGTCATGTGTAACTCGATTTCTTCTTAGACACCAAACTTCAAATTTATGACGTGCTTGCAGAATTTGATTGTTTCAAATTAGCAGTATCTATGAATTCGAACTTAATTTAATTAATTTATATAATTTATATTTTTAAAAAATTAAATTTAATAAATTTATATCTGAATCTTAACATCTTAATTTCGATACAAATTCAATGATTGAGGTTTAGTTACTTTTCAATGCTTTCGTAACAACTGAGGTTGTTATTTAATAGTGAAAGGAAAAAAAAATTAATTTAATTACTTCATTCAATTTTTCCATAATAACAATTCAAATTGGATGCATTTAAGATTTAAATTTCTTTTTTTTTTTTTTTTTTTTTTACTCCTGGTACGTTCAATTGTAAAAATAAAAGAAAATACGAATCTTTTACCGTGACATTAGAAAACTCCATTTTACTTTGTCCTATTAGACTGTTCAAATGAAAAACAATCTGACCAATTTTTTAGACATTTAACCGTATCTGCCATTTATGTTATTAAGGAAAGAAGAAAATGCAAAAGAGAGGTTTCAGGGTTGGGTACTACGTATTATTATTATCATTATTATTATTATTATTATTAACCATAATTTCATCACTTTCATATGTGTAAAATGCATCCACGGTTCATAATTATATTTGTTGTGAAAAAAGAAATGCAATAAAATAAAGAGATTAAAGTAAGAATATATGAGATTTACGTAGTTGCATCAATGTGATTTATGTCTATCGGTTGTGAGAGAGAATTTTTTTTTTTTTTAAAGAACTGATATCGTGTTACAAGAAAAAATTATAGAACTGCATAAATACAATCACCAAACTGATTCAAATCGAGCTCCTATAATTTTTGGTCTGATCATAATCCGAAACATATTGTAAAATTTAAAGCACTCAATAGTATTAAAGAATAATAAAACGAAATCAGTGACCCACAAAAGAGAAGAGCATCATGAGAAACAACTAGACCTGGCAATTTTTGACATGACACGCGTACGACACATTTTAATCATGTATGGGTTTTATATAATCGTATTTTGTGTCATAATCTATCGACACATTCATGACACGAAATTTGTGTCATAAACGTGTAAAACATGCATAACACGTGTAAGACACGATTAATTAATCGCGTCGTAAACATGTAAGCATATCATATCTATCCGTTTATATGATTAATACACGTTTAATTAATTATGTTGTAAAAGTATAATCGTGTCCATCGTATTTGTTAACACGTTCAACGTGTCATAAACTAGTAGACACATTTAGATTAACAAATTTATATATAAAACATGTTAATTTTCAATATAATTATATAATATATATACTATAAATATTATTTTAAACTTTTAATTAAAAAACTTGTTTAATATATAAAAACTACTTTAAGCATTTAATTAATATCTATTTTACTTTAGTTATTAGTAATAATATAATTGTTAAGATAAAGTTTAAATATAACCAACATGATTTGTTCATACAATTTTTAATATATTATGATTATAATTTATAAATAATTACTTAAATATTATATAATATAAATATAAGAATAATATATCATCACTTTATAAACTAGTTAAAGTATAGGCTCAATCTTATTAATTAATAGTAAAATAGGTTTCATAATTTAAATCTCATATTAAACTATTAAGATGATTATATATTTGTAGTATGCTACTGACTCATTATTATTAATAGTAAATAGTAAATTAGTAATTGAAAAATAGAAAGTACTAATCAATGTTAATAAGTTATTATATTAATTTTAATAAATTTTTTATATATTTTAAAATTATGGCTGTTAATGGTGTGAATTTTAATTTGTGAAGAAACATTTAGAAAATAAAACAGCTTGAAAACAGAGGAAAAAAAAAAGTTGATTGGTAAATTGGTTAATAATATTCGTGTTAATTCATGTCCTAATCGTGTCTTTGTGTAATTCGTGTCTTATTCGTATTAATCATGTTATTTGTATTGTAATCCTGTCATGTCATATTAGATATAAACAGATCAATTTTAATTGTATCATAATCGTGTTGCGTCGCGTGTAACATGAATATAAATTGTGTCGTATTTTGTTTTAAAGTTTGACACGATTAATTAATCGTGTCGTGTTCATGTATCAGATAACTATATCATGTCAAGAATAAGACACGATACGAAACATGACACAATGATATGAATTGTCAGGCCTAGAAACAACTAACATTTCTTTTTTTTTGAAGGTGGGTCGAGTCTAATCTGATACGAACCTCAGCGAAAAAAATGGTGCATAAAGTGTTAGGCCATAGCTTGAATCTTTCCATATATTTTATATTCTTTTTTTGAAACAAGAATTTGTCAAATATATTTGGAAAAATTATGATGAACTTTGTTTATTGGTGATACAGGCCAACTGGTTATCAGCGTAATATCTGGAGAAATAGAGAAGAACGTAGAATAGGAAGGGAGAGACTAGAGAAGGATAGAAAAAAACTTGCATTGAAGCAGGCTTTGCTGCTACAGAAATTTGTTCTCTCAAAGTCTTTAAGATTTTGGATTCACACATTTTCGAAAATCCATGCCTTATGCGTATCTAGATATTGATAGAAGAATATGATCTCTTAAAAAAATGAATATTTTCATATCTGACACTTGTCTCCAAGTCTGAATAATTTAGCATTATCAGCCATTGATGAGATTGATCTAGTAAATGCTACCCAGAATAACACAGACATTGTAGAAGGTGCAGGGAGCAAGGCTGGCAAATATCTGAACTGTAACCACTTGGAAATGAAGAAACGGAGAAATTTAACCGCCAAACTAACAAAGCCATCCTCGATACTTCTTATCACAGTACTACCAGCAAGTTTATCTATCTGCGAATTTTAAAAGATTAATTGCAAAATTTTACTACAATTTCCAATCAGAAAAAAAAAAAAAAAAGAATTACATCAACATTTATTTATTTTTATCAGCATCAAAAAAACAATATTTCATCGTAAAAATCACCAAAATGTTGTCCAAAGTAGCTTTCAATTCCATTATCTTCCACATTCTTTGGCAACCCATGAAAATATGCGCGAGCAATGACACCAACAGGCAGTCCAAACAAGGCTTGGAAAATCATAGCCTTGTTCATGTGGTCCATCAACTTCGTTGCCATTATTATGGATTGAAACCTTTTAGGCTCTTTTTTATTTTTTGCCCCCTTCTTGTTCACTCTTTCTCTTTGATGACTTTCTTGGAAGCAATGCTTTATTCTATAGCAATGAATGAAGAAGAAAAGCTTCCGCTTCTCCAAGAACCTCACAGATCCTCTCGCATATCTGATTAGAAACCAAGTTAATTTGCTGAGTCATGCTTGATTAATAATTTTTAATAAACAAACTTTGATTTGTTAGCAGGAAGCTTATTCGGTCAAAAACTAAATGGGCAAGTGGAGTGTTCATTAATCCTTAAAGTCTTTCTTGTACGACTTCCTCCCTCGGACTTTTTACTTTTTTATATTCATATTCTATATATATTTAAATATAATATGAGATAATGATTCTTCAAATATATTTATATATAAAAACTTTAAAAGAAACTATTCGCATTAAATATTTACTTCGAGTTCGGGTAATATAAACCGGTGATTTGCTGTATGATAAGACTTCCGACTGATGCAATGTTGCTCATCTTTGATTAAAATTTTAAGTCATTTGAATATAAAAGTTGTTGGGTTACTAAAAGATTCAAATCTTGCAGAGCACGAAGTCAACCTTCTCCAACGGAATAGTAAATCATAGAGTTGATTAACCCTTTTTCTATTTTGCAAAGAGCGTTTTCAACTCTGAAGATCATCCTTGGACTTCAAAAGTTGAAACACCTCCCTCTATTTTCATTTGCATATAAGGAGCAAATTGTGTCAACTAACCAATCCCCACGTTCCAACCAAGATGGGGCCGCTGAAACATTGTTGGGGTTGGCCGAATCTACTTGTAGTAGCAGTCAAAAGGACTTTACTCTTCCAGCTGATTCAACCAACAATAGCCTGCTAATGGGTTATAACAAATGAAGCGGCAGCAGCAGCGTCAAATCCTTCAACGTTTTTTCAGGAGTGCCTGTATATACATATACGTTTAGATATTTCCGTTAGAGAGCCTCAAACTATAACTTTTATACGACTCTAGATTTTAAAAGTTTCGTTCCTCAAAAGCATAAAATCACAAAATAACTACAAGATATCTTCAAGTTTTTAGCAAAAGAAAGCAACAACATATACATAGGAAATACATATCAATCATACTAAAATTCCGAATTCTTAAACGCCTTCGTATTTACGTACACTTCGAAAATATATAGCTTATATATAGCAAGGCAGGCAGCCCCCATGGAAAACCCATAAACACAGCAAACTCGGCTAAAGCTTTGCTATAATTTTTTGTTTTATTATTATTATGGGCTTCAATTCTTTATGGGATATAACCGCCTTCCAAAATGGGTTAGATTAACATCTACAGTTGCCTTCAACCAAAAACAAAGGTTCTGTTGGTGGAAATAACATTATACAGCCTTCCAAAAGTCTGTTTAGTGCTGTTGGAGTGTTGTTAATTAAAATCTCCAAAATCAGCTCTGGTTATTTCAAAACTAGTTTCAGTGTACGAAATGGTTTCAGTTGGAGGGCCATTGTTACTGCGTTCTTTTCTGCATCAACTGCAATGGAGATTTGAGCGACTTCTTTAGTGCTTCTACTATATTAGCAAAAGATGGCCGTTGACCGGGATCGCTGCAAAGAATATATTTATAGAAAAACCATCATCAGGAATGGGAAACATGCAAATAAAATGGAATTTCTAGTATGACATAAACTTTAGCAATCCAAGAAATATATATACATTGTAGAGGAATCATGAAGCTGATTCTGACGAGATATCCATGATAATAAAACTCAATTTATATTTTCCCATTCTCTTTTATTTAGCAAGTGTGGTAAGTAATTTTGAATCCAGCAAAAGCAGCCTGTCTTTTTTTGGCCACAACCTATGTTACTCGTACTCTAGTGTGAGTGTTGGATACAGGTCTGTATCCAAAATAGATATGTTCAGCTTTTTCTATATTTTTCCACGTGTTTAGAGGATCTTTGAAAAGCTATATCCTCATATACTAAAAGAAAAATAAAAAATCGGAGCAACATAGGACACAACTACAGTAACCAGTTGAGGAAAACATCTAAAGCATGCTGGTTGTACCTTCGAAACTAAACCAAAATATCCCTTCCCTCCCAAATTTCTTTTCATGTTTAAGGCGCGAGCATACAGAGATAAGGTAGTTTTAGTCACTTCCCAATATAAGTCACCATCATATAGAGTAGGTCCAGCAAATAAATCTAGGACTAAGCAAATACTCACTCGGCCCAACAAGATTCCATAAGGGAAGCCAACTTTGGGGAGGTATTAGGAGGAATGGCAAGCCTCCTGTTCTGGAAAGCTACAGCACCAACCACCTAAAATTTGCAGCACCACATAAGAAAGGGGGTAAAGGGAAAAGTAAGTACACAGCATGGAAATGCACTTGATGTTTACCATTTACTTCAAAAAACTTCAACAATTACATTGGCATTTATAATTGAATATGGTAAGAAAATATAAAAGAAACAAAAGAACCAGAATGGGAAATATGGGAAAAAAAAACGTAGCCCACCTGGGCAGGACTGAGTCCATTCCACGGTTGTTGCATGGTCACCAGCTCCCATAGGATTACTCCAAAACTGTAAACATCAGATTTCTCATTTGAAGGATCTCCACGAAGGAATTCCGGAGCCATCCACTCAGGCTGAAAATGGAAACAAGAGAGTTCCATGCTGATTGATGCAATAGGAAGAACATTTTTCAACTTACAAGAGACTGACGGTAACTTCTAACTTAGAATAAAGGATGCAATCATGGGATCTATTTATCGTTAGAAAGAAATAGAGATGTAAAGGTTTTATTATAATGATTGCCGTTGTTTTCTTTAATATGGAATGTAATGTAATGATTTGGAATCAGCACACATAGCAAACCAACAATAGAGGCGGCGCCATATATTTGATATTGCCTTAGGTACAATTGCAGACTAACTAGTCACATTTAATAAAATATTTCAAGTTATTTGAAATAATTGCCTTTAAAAGCAAGCTCAACAATCACCTATCAGTGTGCGCACAAGCTAGTTTGTCACTGTGCAAAAGGAAAAGGAGGCTGTTGATACTTACTGTTCCCGCCACAGATTTCGATGATATAAAAGTGTCCGCTTTGAATCTGGACAATCCAAAATCACACACCTGGGCATGACATTAGAAAATGGAAGTTGTTATTTGAAATAAAAAAAAAAATACAGAAATTTGCAAATTGAATAACTTTGTTACCATACCTTTACTGTCCAATTCTTATCAACCAACAGATTGGGTGATTTAAGGTCCCAGTGAACTATGGGAGGATTAAGGCAATGAAGATAGTTGACCCCCTTGGCCTATTTCCAACATAAAACATGAATTTTGTGCTAACAGCAGGGGAATTAGTAGATAAAATGTGCAAGTAGAATATAGTACGAACCACATCCAATGCCATACGTAATCTGCGCCTCTGATCAAGTGTTTCTCCAGCGGTAGGCCTATGAATAAGGCGGTACAAACTAC
The DNA here is from genome assembly GCA_038381775.1 of Adansonia rubrostipa. Taxonomy (NCBI): domain Eukaryota; kingdom Viridiplantae; phylum Streptophyta; class Magnoliopsida; order Malvales; family Malvaceae; genus Adansonia; species Adansonia rubrostipa. The sequence goes on along the minus strand of JBBYHM010000022.1, from coordinate 1,153,386 downwards.
CCCTGTTTCACAAAAACCAGGTACTGGCTGTTCATATTATTTTCACAAATAAATATCAATTCATTGTCTTAAATATAAAATCAGTTGATTACCTTGGCAGATACTCTGTCACAATTGACAGATGAGGCCGCTTTGTAACTGCACCCATGAAAAGGACCACGTTTGGATGTCGAACACGTTTCATTATAGCAACCTTAAAACAATGGATCAGAACTTAAAGTCATACTTGTATCAAATGAGGATATTTATCTCACTCAGGAACATGCAAAAATAGTAGTAATTTACAGTGCCATATAGGAGAAACTACAACATGCCACTATCTCCTTTAAATTAATGCATTGAAGGAAGGAGCTTTTCAAGCACAAATATGATTAATAACTGTAGTGCTTTTGACAATAAATCACCAAAATAGAGAATGCAGGAAAAAGAACCCCAAAATAAAAAATAAAATGCAGAAGAATTAATTGCAGGATCTTACGGGAGAGAAGCATGCATTAACACACAGAAATGGATGTCTCAGAACATGCATGCATTGAGAAAGAGGAACTAGCCGAAAGAAATATGTAATGTGAACACAATTTGGATAATAAAAATAATTTCTTAGGTTTCATCCGGTACAAACCTCTCTTAAAAACTCCTTCAACTGATCCTCATGAAAATCTTGGACAGTCAAGACTTTGACTGCAACATCCTGCATTGGAACAGCAATTCTTTACTAGCTTAAGGCAATGAAACATAGAAATATCCCAAAAGTAAGCTGATAATGTGGCCAAATAAAGAAATAAACAAAAGAAAAACAATTGTCTCTATTCTGATATTAATGTCCAAACCAAGGATTTAGCTAATATGCTATATTATGCAAGAAAAATCTACTTGTAGTTCATTACATGTCTGGAACAGCATGTGAACATGTCAAATATCAACTAGTCCTAATGGTGCCTTAGATACAATCCCCCATAAGTTCATTTTATCATTCCATTCCAGTATCAGGTTGCAGATAATATTCACACCCTCCTTTAATTTAACAGAATTTAAATTCATGATGTGAACTAGATCCCTTCAGGCAAGGTTTTAATCTGCAGTGATAGAAAGTTATTGTCAAAGTGTATTAGACCTTCCTCGATTGGGACAAATAAAAGACATCAAGATATTCACCAAGCTTAGTGGGTAAAGATAACAATATATGCATAAGAGTACTGCATTCTAAAACAGAATCATTAATTAAGGGAAAAGACGGATATCAGAATCATTCATCATCCATGAAATTAACACACCAATGATTTTCAGTTGCAAGAAAAATAAATACTAACCGATCCATGCCACTCAGCACGATGAACTGTTCCAAATGAGCCTACAAAATGAGATTTGAAGCAAATAGGTTGATACTCACTTCAATGATTATCTTCTCAGAGAGGAGCCAAGTTTTAAAATGCTTAAAAGAAAAATGAAAGAAGTAGAATTTTTATCCAACTTAGAAGGATTAAGAGAAGTACCAGCACCAACACGCTCCTTAATATGCAATTCATCCCATGATATCTCAAGCCAATCCATTGCAAGAGAAGGCTCGAGATTTAGATATCTTGGAATGGTAACAGCAGAGAACCTGCCCTGATTATCAACTTCAGCCCCAATCTCCTCCAAATCTGACTGACTAGGCAAGTTGGCTTTCAATTGCTTTACACTTTTTACTACTGGGCTTCCAGATACACCAATCTCTTTTCTAAGAGCTTGTTCTATGGCGACTTTATCTCCACAGAGTCTAGAATTTTCATTCATTGTTGATGCAGCTGCAGTTTCAAAAGGCACCACCTTTCCAAAACAATCTTGATCAGTTGGTGAATATACTGAAGCCTTTTGGTTTTCAAGCAAACCATTGTCCTTCAACCGTTGAGATTTCTCAATGGCACCTGCAGGAGATTGATATCCACTGTTTAATTTGGTTTTAATAAGTTTGATCTATTTTGCAGAATTTGTGTCTAAAACATCATGTACCAGGAGGTAGAGGATTCTCAAAAAGAGAACTTGAATGTTTTGAGTCTATAATCTGACATGCATTATCCATGTAAGGTTGTTGGAATTCTTTAAGATAAGAAATTTGAAATGGTGAGGGCATTGAAGAAAGTAATCCTCCATTGATAGACGAATCTGGACCATGGATATTTCCTGGCTCCCCAACTAGATCAACTACATATTCCCTGTTAAAAATTTATTAGGAACAAAACTTAAAATAGAAAGAGAAAAATTTTGAAGAAAGAGCATTTGGAGACTGAATAAAATTCTATCGCAGAAACGGTAGTTTTTTGCAATTTTTTATATCTTGACATAACAATGTAATAGAGGAGTACAGAGAACTATGATGATATCATGTCTGAAACATTTAGATCACTTAAGCAACATAAAATAAACAAGATCAAAGATTACTAATTTCCTCAATGCAAGTATTTTACATTATGACATAATATTGTTCCAAATTGTTCTGTTAACTTCCAACATTTTATTAGCAAACATACAAGCTAGAAGTTGAGTATCTTACCTAGATGACTGCCGGCCATCTTCAATTTTAACGAGGCAAGAAGAACGATGGTCTGCCACACAGTATTTGCATCCACGGGCTATCCTACATGGCAAACCTATATAGTCCGCCAATTTCTGCATACGTAAGCAACGAACCATGTTAATGAAGGATTGGAAAGACACATATTCTGCAAGATCATCATGTATCACATCTACATTTGTAGGATGACCAGGCCATAGGTAGACTAATACATTTCACAGATCAACATATATACAGAAGCCAATAAAGTCGAACATGGATCATTCATTCTTCATCTGATATCTTGATCTAGAAGCAGCATAAAGCCATAAAGTTTACAAAGTCATGCAGTGCATCACTTAATCAAGAATAAGATACCATCCTCTTTTAAAGCTTTTAAATTGTGAAAAAGAGAAATTATCTAAAAGTTTTACGAGTAAAACCTGGCTTCAAAAAGCGAAATTCATTTTCTTAAAAACAAAAAAAAAAAACAAAACAAAACAAAAACAAAAAGTGAAAAAAATGAGATTAAGAGAAAAAGATTGGCCTGATCCTCCCATGAGGACCCTGTAAGAATCAGATATTTCACAAAAACCTTGTCAATTCACCATGGCAGGCTACAAATACCTCACCGAATGATCATGGAATAGAGAGTACTCCTAATGGACTTCTATAGTTCTGGGTGTCACTGATGCTTCTAATTCGGTTGCAATACCCCTGTTAAGACATTCATACGTGATTTAAAAAATTCTTGTACTTTAAGGACTTCAGAGACCTTGTTACTGGAAACTTATACAGGAGAGGCATTTCCAAAAATATAATATAATAAATTTTGAAACACTTGAGATCAAAATAAAAAAAAAAATCCAAATCTTCAAACAATATACATATATATAAACAAAATACTTTGCATTCCAGAAGAATCACAGGCAAAGAAGAAAGAATAACAGAAACAAACGTATCAAAAGAAAGGAAAAAAAAGAACAACTAAATTTTTCTTAGCACAAAACTTAGTAAAAACATTCAAGCTCATTTTTACCTAGATCCAAAATGGGTTTGTTTAGTACTGTGGTAAATGGGACCACAAATAAAAAGCCTTACAAAATTAGGGTTTTTCAAAGACAGTTAACGCCAACCCTCTTTTCTAAAGCACAGACTAAATAATAGTTGCTAATCTCCCACTTCAACTCTTTATACTGGCTTTGCTCAACCTTCTGCCTCAAATGAACTTTCTTTTGAAAAGTAAATAGAATGGATATACAACAGCCATTTCCAACACCAAAACAGGGAATATCTTTACACCATTATTCTAAGGAACAAAGTACTAGAAGTTTAATCCAAGATTTAGACTAACCAACCACTTATTAGAAGTATGATAACATCCAATGATTCACAACTATCTGATCTCTACAATGGTTTGGATTTAGACAAATTTAGACATTAATTGTTCTCCATCAAAATCATCTTCCTTATAGTTATAAACTAACACAAGGAGCAGATCCTTAAACCACCTCCGACCCTTCTTTTTTTTTGGGGGGGGGGGTGTCTGTGTGCGCAAGGGGGGGGGGGGGGGGGTTGATCATAAGTGTGGAGTGAATTTATGCATGATATGATAAGCTAATACCCAAAAAAAAAAAAAAAGGTGATACTTTTCGCACCTTAAAGAGGATTGCACGGTGCCTGCAAAGTCCCATGGATAGGCTGCCAATTGGGAGCACGATACACTTCTGAAAATCCCTCAATCTCCTACTAACCAGTTTCCAGCGTTTGTGAAGATCCCCTTGCTCCGCTGGAAAAGTTCCCCTAAATATAAAACAAGTCAAACACAATGCAAAACAGAAAAGAAACAGCGAAAATGAACGAATCATCAGGGGTGAAAAAAAAAAAAAAAAAGCCTACCCCATGTATATAGCAACAAGTTTTCCAAGCTTCTCGACCAACACTAAGGTATTTTCTGAAGCACAGTATAACTCCTGTGCTTTATCTTCAAGCTCTTTAAGACGAGTATCCCCGCGTCTATCAACAAGAACAACCTCCACGGATGTCTCTGTGGGTTCAATTTCTTTAAGGGACATCAAAGGGGGCAAGCGTCTTCCTTCTTCAAACTCATTACACATCACCCATAGATACGGATTCATCCCGAGAATATTATAAAAACCATCTGATATCTTATCACTATATGATAAACACCCACTAACCTGCAAATTAAACATGCAACAATGACATTCAATGCAAAAAATCATTAAGTATCAAAATCTTAAAAAGGCAAAAAAAAAAATTCAATACGTAATTTAGGATCAAGTTCGAGATATTATCTTCTCTAATCTCATAAAATTTTGAGAAATAAAAATAAATTCAAGCGAAAATGGTGTGAAAATTGGATACCCATAGACGATAAGAAACATTTTCTGCATTGGCGACACCAGGTTCACAATAATCCTGTAAAAGCAAGGGTTCATTGAGGAGACTTGCTTGAGAAGTAAGCCTTCTAGCCAGCATAAGCTGTAAGTAATAACTCTCTTTTGACTTGAGTGCTAAGCTATCTTTACTCTCCTCCGCCTCCGGTTCCTCAACTTCCCTTGTAGCTGGCACAGGCGTCCAAGATGAGTCTTTAGTCCATGTACCTTTAACCTCACTCGACAAGTTGCCATCCAATGTCGTCCCAGAAAACAAGCTCCCTGCATAACTACTACCACTCGAGAACCTCGGCAGTGATACCTGGTGGTCAAAGTTGCAGTCAACGCTACGGTCATTAATGACAACAGTGGTTTCCGCAGCAGAAGGAAGAGGAGGAGGGGGGGTCGTCGTCTGGGTAGCCGCTGCTGGTTCCGGAGGTAATAACAACTCCCGATCTTCATCATGATGGTCAGTACTCGAAGAGAAACGTCGAACGGATGGTTTCACGTGAAATGATCCCTCAGTTGTATCTTTTTTTTTGATAAACCAATCGCGGAAAGCGGCGAGCTGTTGCTTTTTGACGTGAAGCTTTACGTCCGTGAACAGATCCGATAGCGGCGAGTTGTCAGCGTCAGCAGCTGGCGTTGTAAACTGCTTTGGACCCGTCCTTGAGATCGACTTATTTCGGTCATTTTCGGCAGCAGCGTTGAAGTTGGTAATTTCTGTAGCTGTCGTCGATGTCTCCTTGTCGAGCTTTTTCTCGTGATCCAACAGTTGTTTAGGAGATGCATCGAACCCACGATCAGGAAACTGCCTAGGGAAGAAGTAAGTCGTTCGGTGAGGCATTTTCTCACACGGACCTAGCGAGATCACTTATCTCTCACTTTTCTTTCTTTCTCTCTTCCTACTTCCTCCGCACCTGTCAAATCTCTCTCCAACACCCTCTCTGAAACTATCTGCTCATTCCGTACAATTCTTGCAAACCAAAGAACCCTCAAAAACCCAGATTCAAACTCTGAGAAAACTTGAAAAAAAAAAAAAGAAGATATCGGTGAAAATGGATCAATGAACCAAAAAAAAAAAAGCTAGACAGAAAAAACAACGTAAAATTGGTTTGGCTTTCGATATTTGGTACAACCGAATGGAAAACTAAGGGTTCAAAGTGGTTTTAGAAGTGAAATAAAGAGGTTTTCAAGGTTTTTTTTTTTTTTTTTTCCCGAAGGAGAAAGAATCGGTGGGAAAATTGAAATATTAAAATATGACGAAGGGCCAAGAAAGAGAGGCGGGGTTAAAGCTAACGAGAGCCGTATGCGTGGGCGCGCACCTCATGTAAAAACAGCACACGTAAAAACAAGGAGAAAACTGGAAACGACACGTAGACAAGCGAGCGAGGTGGTGCGCACTCAGGCGAAGGATAGCGAATGCAATGGCTATTGGGAAGGCCGCGGGTTTTCGTTTATCATTAAAATAAATAGATAAAAACCGGAGCTTCGTATACAGTCAGGCCGGGGGGTTAATGGGTAGGCGAGAAATGGTGACGAATGGGAAGGGTTACATCGTCATCGGGGAGAGCAAAAAGCGAAGCTAAAATGACGAAAATTTCCTAAGACTTCGTTTCAAAATGACGGGATTGGTTATGTTTTCGGTTGGCTTTCATTAACAGCATGTGACGAATTTTGTCGCTGACGGAACCTTTTTATTTTAATTGGACAGAGTTTGATAACTTAGACGGTTTAGATTTGTCGTTATCTTTGCAGAAAAAAAAAAAAAAAAGTCTAACGGCACGCTTACTTTATTTTATTTTTTTTTCCTTATGATGTTTTGGCTTTGGTTTCCTAATTTATCATTTTTTTTCTATTATTAAAATAAGATTGGTGTTTTCCAATAATTTTTTCTTCACTTTTTTTTTTCTGGGTGTGCTTAGACTTTAATCTAGATTATGGTGATTGACTATTGAACAATTAAAGGATTGGGTCTAAATTCTAAATCTAGGAGAAAATTGTTTACGCCAATTATTTTGACTTTTAATTTGGTGAATTTAGCAATTAGCATCCAATTTTTTAAAATACATCAAATCAATAATAGTAAGTGTATTTTTAAAATTGTCGGAAAAAATCTTTAATAATAACAAATTATGAAAATATTCTTAATTTGTTATAAAGGAAATCAAACAAAATTTTATGTTTTATAAAATGAAATACATATTATTATTATTATTATTATTATTATTATTATTATTTAAATATATTATTGTCGTATTACTTTTTTAATTTTATCCTTTTTAAAATTTGCAAATAAGCTTTCTTGAAATTCAAAGAAGATAGAATGCAGGTTACAAGCTCATAATCAAATATATATATATTTCCCTCAACAAACATGGGATTATATGGTTTTAAAATTTGTTTGATAGGAGTGAAATAAAGAATGAAACCACTTTTGGACCACCAAATTACTAATTTAAGTAAAACAGCTCGCGACCTAACCTTATACGGTCAAAAAAGCACAGCTCATACTTTCTTCATTTTGATCTTAGCTTTAAACAAAAGTAACTCTCATAGGACGGTTTTATGCGATGGATTCAATGTATTAATCCATATATATTACTTTTTCCAACTAAATTTTTTATATTTATATTTATATTAAAATTTCAATTAATGAATTGATGTTACTAATTAATCATATATTGCTTCATTAACAAAATTCTTTAGAATAATAATATCATGGCAATTATGTATTTTTTTATATAGTTTAAAAGATTTACTTACGTCACTAGAAAACTATTTGTTTTTCCTTAATATAAATATCTAATTGACGTGTAATATTGTGTTCAATAAATAAGATTCAATTTCTTAATAAAAAAAAAAAGGCATATACCTTATGGGATAATACTTAACGCAGGTTAAGTATCCAGGTTTTGTTTATTAATCCAAGTCATGAGCCTATACACACCAACAGAGACAATCGTAGTTGTCGTTTTGAATTAAACTTCGAGAATTTTTTTGAGTTGAGTGGTTTTGAACTTTATCCAATTATCATGAAGCCTACTTTGGATATATTTAGCTGGGTGGATTGATGTGATTTAATTTGATTTTTCTTAGTTAATAAAAAAGTTGTTCAAGTTGCACACAAAAGTTAGTGGCTTTTGCCTTTCGAGGGTAAAAGAAAGCGTGATCGAAGTCGAACACAAATTTTTGCTATTTTTTATTTAAAGCCAAGGGATTAAAATGTAATAAGATAAAAGATGTTTTTCTATTTAAAGAAAGGATAGAGAGTAGATCCCTCACGGTTTTCCATTTTCGTTCTTACAAAAAAAAATAAAAAAGAAAGCTTTACCAAAACAAATTGATGGAGAATATAATTGTACTTCTTTAAAAAAATAATATATGGCATTATTTTATTCTTTTAAGACCAATTTAATATAAATTATTCTCTCTCTCTCTCTCTCTCTCTCTCTATATATATATATATATATATATATATATATATTATAGAAGTGAGATCGGATTTCACCGACACAATTAAATTACAAGCCACATTTTTTTCTTGGTTAATTCTTAAAAAAACAAAATAAAATATTTTTCTTGTTGCCGGGGTTTCGGTTGCATTGCATGAAAGTAAAACTCATGCTCCGACCATGCTTTTAGCAAAGCGAACGTCTAAGTTGACAAGTGGAATATTTGCCGCTGCGACGTCGTTCTGTCCAGCATCTGGCCACTAGCTGTATTGTGCTAAAAGACAAGAAAGCGTTGGCCTTTCTTATGTGCCAGATATTTAACGCCCGTAATGTGGGTGAAAAAAATAAAATAATAAATTTAATAATATAAGGTGTAAATAATTTTTTTAATGGGAAGTCATTTGGTAGTGTTAAATGTGAAATGATTTTTTAAAATAAAATACATTAACATCTTCAATTATATTTTACATTTATAAATTTAATTTATGTTTTTTTATAAATTTATAAATTAAGTTTATATCTTACTAACTCGATATATTAGATTGGTCCTTTTAATATTAGTATAAATATTTTGGTATTGAAATTAAAGAAAGTAATTGAATTTGATTGAATTATTTTGGGTTGAAAATTTTTAAATTGTTTTTTATTTGAGTAGTTTTGATTTGAGATTCTTTTTTTACTTTAAACTTTTTTAAATTTAAATAATTTTCATTTTGAAATATTAAAAAATAAAAATCAAATTAATTTAATTTTTAATTAAGTTTTCAAGCCTTACGAGTTCAAAAAAATTTTGATTTTGAATTATTTTATATTAAATTTTTTTTTTTATAAATTAGGTTGGGGTTTTTGATTGGATATATTTTCCAAGTTTAAATCAACTTTATCAATTTTAAGTATTATGCACAAATGCATGTATATATATATATATATATATATATGTATAGAAGCTTTTATATATATTTTTGTGTGTGAATTAAAACATATTCATATTGATAGAGACTTACTGTTTGAATCTCAAAAATACGGTAGCTATGGTAACTTCTTGAAAGAAAGAGCCAATTATGCTTCCTTTGTTTTTTTCTTTGAAATAGCTTTTGGAATTGTTAAAAATAACAGTGGCATGAGAAAAATGAAAGCCATTGGATTTGGAAAAATGATATATCAAATCATCAAGTTGAGTTATTAATTAATGAATTATATTAAGTTAAAGAAATTTTTATTGGGCTACTACAAGCACTTCAATTAACAGTGCGTTTTTAGAATATACATTTATACATACACCACAAAGGTATATTGCATCCGTTATTGTTATTATATAAAATTATAGCTATATTTAATTTTTATTTATATATTGTTTTTCAATAAGAAAAAAATAAAGTAGTGTAATGAACGAGTCAATAGGCAAATGGTGCATATTTTATTTTCTATGTTAAAGCGTAGTAAATAAATTAACAAGGCACGTTCTCATTGGAGACAAAGAATCGTGGCGGTGGGTCCAAATTTAGCGATGAAAAATGGAGCTAATTCTTGGGATATATTATCCTCAAAGTGAGTCAGACTGGCATTAAATTAAAATTTTATTTATTTATTTATTAATTGTTGAGTACCAAATTATTTAGCGTTATGAATTTACATTTTACATATTGATCGTGATTTTTTTTTATAATTTGATTTTTAAAAATATTTCATATATTTTTTTAATATTTTATATATTTTAAAGCTTATAACAACTTGTTAACGAAATCGGTTTTTATATGTTTTCAATTTTGACTAACCATAAAAATAAGTTCAAGATTATTTTTTAAAAAAATGATATACAAGGTTTTTTATTATTATAATTCAATAAATTATCTATAACATACAAATTTAACATTTTTTTTAAATAAAAAATATTTTCAATAAAACTAATATGTTCAATTACTGAAATAATAAAACTCTCGAATCTTGATTGATTTTTTTTTTTTATGTTTTTATATTTGTCCTTAATTAAGTCAAGCAATCTAACAATTATCACATGACAGCAACATTTTTATTTATGAGGCTCATACATGCATCTTAGCATACGTGAACCAAAATATAAAGAGGAAATATATATGAAAAAAAAAAAAAAAAAAACCGAAGAGAGACAGCGAGGAAGTGTGGGTTGATAGATAAATTATCATTAACGTTTGGGATCAAAAGTATCAAACTTCTTTAATAAGAATTTTCCTTACAATGCTCAGAACTTGCATACGAACGATTAGAGAGTGGAGATGGCAATAGCCCAGGCGGGGGAGAAGCTCAGGTTCTTATTTTAAAATATTTAGAATAATAATAAATAAAACTAAAGCAAGACCAGTTTGTTTGGATTAAATATGGATTGAATCTATCAAATATAATATAATCGAAGTTAGCTCAAATTGAAAAGAAATTAAATTCAAACTTAATCTAATATGAACTTAACATATTAAAATAAATAAATAACCTGATCCTTGAATTGATCTATTAGAGATTATTCAAATTTTTTCTTTTTGGTGTTCTCTATCATTCAAGCAAGCCAATCAAAATTATATCAACCATTATAGTATATATTTACTTTTTTTAATCCTTATTTGGTAAGAGAAAAATGAAATTTATTTATGTTTAAGTTAAATTAATCTAAAAAAGAAGAAGAAGAGGGAATTCATGTTATGCCTCCAACCGAGCAAGGGCAAGGACTAAGGAAGACAAAAGGATTAATCCGAAGGTGGCTTCATTGAACCTGGTCAGACTTTAGAAAAAGAGTTAACCTTAGCTAGCTAATCAATTAAAGTGTGACGGCCCCCCTAACCAAATTTTGGCTTGACTCACTCCCCATCAAACCGCACGTGAATAAACTATCTTTACTTGTGACAAACAAAGCTTTCGCACCTTTTGCCGCACATATCATTATGTTTATAATTGGGTGAAACAATTGGAGTAATAGATTTTGTGGTCCAATATTTTATGCGTATCATACATAGTCATGGTCAAGTTTTCGACGAGGCTAAATTATCAAAGAAAGACATTGTAGGTATACATATTTTGCAATAAAACATCAATTCAAAATTTTTAAAAAAATTTAATTGTAATTTGAGAGAAAGGAAGGAAATGATTGCTACTGTTGAAATTTAAAAATTAAATTAAACATGAATTAAAAATAATTTAAATTTATTAAATATTATAATTTAAAAATAATTACACGAATATATTTCGATGTTCAAATAAATATAAAATTATGACTTTTAAGTCCAAGTAAGAAACACTATTCTTCCCCTCTTTTAGGATTTTATTTTATTTTTTTCCTTTTCTCTTTGTCATTGACTAGGTTCTAACTTCTAAGCTTAACCAAATAAAAGTGATATATAATATTAATTAATTTCATCAATCAAAATCAGTTATCTCTCCCTATCCCTTAGGCATTGTGACATTGTCTCATCGTTGAACCTCTTCTTTTTTTCTTGTTTTAAGAGACAGATTGTGTTACTCCAATGCGACATGAATGACAAAGAAAGCAAGAGAGATTGATTGGTTACTACTTCAAAATAAAGGAAGTAGCAGGTGACTGGTGAGGTGAGGTCCAATCATTCATTATTAATTAATTAAAAACAATACAATAAGATTTAAATGGTGAAAATTAAGCATGGAATAAATCATCATGCACACATATTATATTTTAGTGCAAGTTGCTTGTTTGAGATCATAAGAATAGCAAATTGCAGATTAAAAAAAAAATAATAAAGTAAACAAAAAAATTGTAGATTTGACAGACCATTCACGTGAATCCTGAACTTTTTTAGTTTTTTTTTTTTTAATATAAATATAAACATAATTTAAATTATAAATATCACAACTTTTGATATGAAATGAGTACAATATAATAAATATAGTTAGTATATTATTTTAATAGTGTTTAAATGCATTATATTATATTATATTATTATTTTTAGGGTTTCCAGTCAACTAACTTTGGGGTTTTCCTTCCTGGACTCCTTAGCACCCAATTCGCCAGTGCCAATTAATCTTGCAGGGATCGGCCAATCTCTTGCTCATAAAACTACAAGTGAGAAGTGGAGGTTCTCAACTATATTACATAAAGAATTATAATGTACATGTCAGGTTCTCATAATTTTGAGGACGTTTTGCAAGGGCCCGATTGAGTCTTAATCCATTTAGAATGGTATTATTGATAAACCTTTAAAAATCGTAGATTTGAAAAAAAATTACATGTGTAACTTTTTTTAAAAAATTAATTAATTAGAGAGAAGTCGAAAGATTATAGATAAATTATGAATATTTTATATATATAAAAATAATTTGCAAGGGAAATTAATCTAACCATACTTGCTTTTTTTTTTTTATAATAAAAGAGATGATAGTTTGAAATAGAAAAAAAATAGTAAGTATTAAATTCTAAATTTATTAAATATCATATTTTAAAAATAATTATATAAATAAATTTGAATAAAATTTTAAATCCAATGAATTGTGCTTTTCAATCGTGTTGGTCGATCTATATATGACTTCTCCCAAAAAGAAAATGAAAGAGATCTTTTAAAGATTATAAATGGATAGTGTGATTAATGATTATTATTTAAGCTTACATAAAAATAATTTTACACCCAAATAATGTAAACTATAAATCAAATTCATTACAAAGAAAAGGAAAAGATCTCCACAAACTCACATGACCTTTATGAATGAATCTAAAGGATTGAGAACAATGAACACAAAATAGAAGTTATTGATGTGGATGTTCTTATGGTCCAAGTCATCCACTTAGAAGAAAAAAAAAAGTAAAAAACAGTCGAAATTAATATAGAAAATCCCATGCCATTAGTGGAGGAGTTTATAACCAAAAACCAGACAAAAGGAAAAGATACTTTTGGAGAGAGCATCTAAAACTTAAGCCACCAACGTTAAGAAATCTAAACAAAATAATAACATTATGCAAAATCCACTTTCCATTATATAAATAAAATATGGTACATTCTAATTTAACAAAGTATCTAGAAAAAGTTAAAATTCTTTGTCCAACAAAAATATCTAAAGGCATCACACTAATTGTTAAGATGATTAATCGTATACTTAGATACTACAAAATAAAAAATTTATTTTTAATACGTCGAATATATAATTTTTTTTTTAATTTCACATATAAAAGATATAATAATTGATTTACATAATCAATTTTAAAAAAATAAATTTCAGTAAATTTGATGCTTGAATTTTAGCATTAGTAGCTTCTTCTTGCATTTTAAACTGTAGCCTTCATTGTATAATATATATATATATATAGAAGGATGTTTGTTCATTCGAAAAATTTTATTGGGTATTAAATCAGCCCTTATTAGGTAAATTTGTCGTCCGTGGCCTCCGTTGTTTAGAAAAGGCCCATCTTCTTGGTTCAAGGATTCAAGTCTGCTGGTTTAGGTCCAGCCCAGATTCGTTACCATTGAAACAAAACCCACAACCTTTTGGTTTTTTTTGTTTTTCGTGCATATCATATATCAACTTTAATTATATATTTTACGAGTAAAATGTTGCTTGCTTGGCTTCATAAGTTATAAAAAATTTTAATATTTATAAAAAATATATATATTTTAAAGAATAAAAGTAAAAATTATTTTCATATATAAAAAAAATATAAAATTAAATCACCCATAATTATTTTTAATCAAAAATAAAAAAAATCCTATTTTGATCACAGCCAACAAAATAAATATACAAAAACTGTATTTTATATAGCTAGCTTGCGTTTATACGTTAGACCGTTCCAAGAATTTAAAGGCAAGACAAAAAGAACGGTTACATCAAGCATTTGTTATTACATTAATTAATTTTTAAAAAATTAAATGACAAAAGAAAAAAAGGGGAGCAAAGTGAGGGTTGCTTCACAATCAATAATGTCTTGTTTTTTTTTTTTTATAAATTTTTTAATCAATTATCAACAATACTTTAGTGTCTGAAAAAGTACATATTTATAGATTAAGATAATGTTTTTGAGATACAGTAATGTTTTATTTGTTGTTGAAAATGATAAAGCTATTGTGTCCATCAAACAAAAAGAAGGCAAACACATTTCGTCCTTCAAACTATATCATCCCAATCTTTAACGGATCTATTGGGAAGGGAGGGCCCATTTTCTTTCCCCAACGAGGTAGGGTTGAGGTAAAAAATTTGCGAAGTTGTATTTAAGTGCTCTAAAACGGCAGCGTCTAGCGTCAGAAGAAGATTGGTTTGTTTTATTTTTTATATATATATATATATATATATATATATATATATATATCTATATATATATATATATATCTATATATATATATATATATGTTGTGAGGGAACGGAT
>JBBYHM010000022.1:1038781-1138556 GCA_038381775.1 Adansonia rubrostipa | reverse complement strand
ATATATCTATATACGTACTCGTCCTTCAAACTACATTATCCCAATCTTTAACGGATCTATCAGAAAGGGCCAGCCATTTTCTTTCCCAACGAGTATATCTGTTCAAGAGCCAATTATTCACCTAAATTTAAATATTTATTTGATATTTAAAAAAATTTAAATAAAATTATTAAATTTAAAAAATAAATTTAAATAAAAAAATTAAATTTGATAAAAAAATAGATCGAATTTTGAATTTAATTTTCAAAATTCGAGCCATACTCGATCCACTTTACTATTATATTATGTATATATTTATTTTATATTTTATGTATTATAAAATTTTTATCATATAAATAATACATATATAATATTATGATATAAATTTTAAAAACTAAGTCAAATATTTATATTAATAAATTTAATAAAAAATTATTAAAAATTAATTTTTTTAAAAAATATATTATAAATAAAATATAATATGAACGAACTTAAATAAGCTTAAACTTCCTACTTATAAATATAAAAAAATTTAAATAAAATTTAATTTTTATTTTTAATTAAATTAAATTTAAATAAATATATTTAACATTAATATTATATTCAAATTCGATTTAAATTTGACCCGACCACGGAGGCTTGAGGTTAAAATTGTAAAATTAAGCAATTATCCCAAAAAGAAATGCAAAATTGTTTCTAACGGCTTCAAAACGGCTGCGTTTACGTCAGGAGAAAGTCGGTTTAGTCGGTTTATTTTATTATATATATGGTCACAATGTTGACGATTTCTCATTCCGTCTTTCTTTCAACTTTTTCCTTTTCAAATAGTTTCTTTTATTCCCTCGTTGCTTTCTTCTTCTTCTTCATTCCTCGTATTTTCTTTTTATTTTATTTTATCCGCTCATTATTTTTCTTTTGTTTTTATATTTTCAATTTTTCCCATTCCTCACAACTCAATTAAAGAAGCTCAAGGAAAACTAACTCAGTTCTTGAATCATAAAGCCTAGAATTCAAGACAGGACTCGTTTGATCTGATCTGGTATTAACATCCTCCATAATCAACGATTGCTTTGTTTAGAAAATTTCAGCTGACTGAATGACCGGCAAATATCAATGAGATTCTCATCCTTCTCAATCTTTAATATCTTGCTCTTTAATGTTCGCCATTTTAAAGAATGTTCACATTGGCTTCCTCTTGATCGTCTTTTCTAAATTTTTCATGAAAAATGTAATAATTAGGGTTGATATTAGTTAGTTAAAATGAATCTAGCTTTTATATTTATCGGCATAGATTTCTTTTTTTTTTTTTTCTGCAAAAGAAGAGTAAATTAGTAACTGCGATAAAAACAGTTCTTTAAAAAGAACACCCAAAAAAAAAAAAAGAAATTTCTTGTGCCAATTATTTTTATAAACTGAATTTAGAACTGCCCAGTTTAGTGGAATGGCCATTCTTGACTTTGGATTATGAAGTTGTAGTTATCGCATAAGTCTTGGGGAAAAGCATGAACTTTGTGAAAGGTGTTGCCGACCTTATTCGTTGGACATCTAGTGGTCGAACTGAAGATTTTCCAAGTGCACAAGGGGAGAGGTTGTCTCCTCCTACTCCAAGGGTTCGCTTCAGGTACCTGATGCTACGTGATTTTTATTTTTATCAAATTATTCGGTTAATGTGTGCTATAATGGAGTTTCTGAGTGAGTAAAATTTGGAAATGCTTTAACACTTTAGTGTAAACTTATTGTTGAACAAGTTGTTTAGTTCCTTGTTTGCTGAGAGTCTAACCGTTCCTAATTTGTGGTTTGGAGGTGCGATTAATCTAGTTGCTGCTGCACGCACGTGACTTACCTAAAGTTGTTGCTCCCGAACCTCCATTTTGTTCAAGCTGACAGTTCATTTAGTTCTTCATTCATTTTGGTATTTTGTTCCAGTGAACTAGATGATGAAGCAGTTTTGAGTTCACTGTGGGTGAGATATGAGGAAATTGTTGATAAGGTATGCTCCATGTCTTAATTTTTCTGAATTCTTTTTAAGTTATTCTAGTCTCATTACACATTTATAGAATTTTTATTACCCATTCATATCAATTCATGTATGTCATGTGTTTTTTTTTTTCCCTAGTTTTGATCCAACAGAAAAAGAAAGCATTGTAAACAACTTGGAAGGAGGTGATAATGGCATGTAATATAAGCTGTAATTAGACTACCTTTAAAAGGGGTTTAGTCATTCTGCTAAAGAAGTAAAGGGTTTAGAGAAGAAATCTATCCTCAGTCTTTGAGCATTGGAAGCTTGTTCATGATTTTTAGTATTCTTGTAGGATGCTTAACTACTCTCAAGGCATTCAATTCAAAATTTTAAAGGCTTTTATATGTCACTCGAAAATTAATTTTATTAGGTTTTTTTTTTACATGTTTTCTCACTTTAGGTGATCTTTATCAGTTTTGAGGAATTATTTTTATCAATTTATTCTTTTTCCCTCCTAAAATTCAGGTCTTCATAAGTAAGCTCTTATTTATAAACATATTATTTTATTGTTGAAGTTTTCCTGCTAAAATATTAATGTTCGTCTTCAAAATTTATTGATGATTATGACTTCTTTTTTTTTTCTGTATTAGTGGCTTTCCAATCTGATTTGCATGATTTAGGTGGAAAAGAAAAAGTTGTTTCTTGTTTTCCTCTAGCAGTTTTTGACAGTATTCAAGAACTGGGAGCCTGTGAATTGTGGCCAGTTGCCAGAGGGTGCTTCAACAGCTATTCAACCTGGAGAGTATTCTACGAGTGTTAATAATGTAGTTGTTGTCTGCTCTGCCGGGCATCCTGCTGAGATCATATTGACTTTGACTAAAGAAATTGTGTCGTTAACCACTCTGGTCTCTGAGAGTAAGTTGATTCATACCTTTTGAGGAACTTGCTTTCATTTGGGCAGATTATTTTGTTGATAGGAAGGACTTACTTTTATGACAATTACAGGAAATAACAAAAATTGGAAATTGAAAAATAAAGGGAAAAAGACCTTCTATAATTCTATAACCTTTGTCTGTTATGAAAAATGATAAAGTATTTAATTAGTTATGTTTAAAAATATAAAATTTGATATGCAACCTAAACTTTGTTAAGAACTAGTTCAATTTGAAGGTTTTTTTTTTTAATTTTTTTTTTAAAAGTGATAATTGATTACAAATTTTGTTCATTCTTTGTAACTTTATTGGATATCCCTTGTAATTTCTACAACTCCTCTTTTATATTACTTCACATTGTTGTCATTATGTCCTTTATTGGAAAGCATTTAGTGCTTCATTTTTCAAAGTAAAATTAATCATAATGCCTTATGTCTGGAGATTATTATAGGTAGAAATGGTAATACGCTACCACTTAATTCTTCCAATTTTTTATGACTCTCTTTTCTTGTATACAGAATGATTGAATATTTAGCATAAATATTTCTAATATGTCATTATATTTGCCTTGTTTTCTTCATCATGAACCTGGTAAATACTAGTGCGGGTCGCTCAGCGACAGACCTTCCTGCAGCTTCCATAAGCTTGATAATCACTTCCGAAGGATTACCTGTTTTGGATGCTTTAATTATAGAGCTTTTGGCTACTATGGTGGAATTCAGAAACTTACAACATTAATGAAAGGTATGAGTAGTTATCTTTTTCAAGTGGCTTTTATACTAATTAGGTATTCATCAATTTGATTCTTCTTGCATTCTGATTTTTCCCATTAATTCTGATATGCACTTCTCATTTTTGTTTCTAGTTCTGATTAGGCTTGCATGGAAGTCTGTGAATTTTATTGCTGAATTCCAAGGTTTTTTTTTTTTTTAAATTCCAGGGGCTGTTATTCAACTCAAAACAATGACTAGTGCACTTTCTGCAGATGAGAATCTTTCTAATTTCATAGCAGAGAAAACGGGTTTCTTGCAGCGAGTACTTGTACATGTGGTGTTAATCATATGTAGCTTTATTGATTTAAATTCAAATGTATATGAGAAAGCTCAGATGTACGGTATTACTGAAGATTTTTCTGAAATTGATGCTTCATCTTCAATTGACTCTTCTAGTAGTTAAAATGGTTCTCTTTCTGAAGCAAGGCTACATTGGCATCAGAAGGCTGTTGTCTCAGTGATGGAAGCTGGTGGCCTTAATTGGTTAGTAGGTAAGACAGGCACTTTTATCATCGTCCTATGGCTGCAATATGCTTTTTTTTTTTTTTATAAGTAAACAGAAAAGCAGAGATTATGACGAGGTTGTACTATGGTTATTCATGGTTATGCTGATAATTGAAAAGTTATAACCTTATAATTGGTAAACTTCTTTAGTACGTCTCAGTATTCATTGGATTGTGCCTGCTTATATCTTCAAGATTGATTTCTTTTGGGTGCCTTTTGATTTAATATGACTGCCTCTCCGACATTCTCTCTCATTAGCTGTTATCTTGTTTAAATCATTTTGCATGTCTGCAGTAACTTGCATATGATTAATTAGACACTCATTATTTTGATTTGTTTGGTTGTATTCTTAATGTTTTAATTATTCACTGGGCCTTCCTACTTGGTTGGCATGTTTGATTATGTTGTTTTCATCTCTCATTTTTTTTTTCTCTTCCCTAAATGAGCATTTACCGAGGGACAGTGAGTTTTACTTATATTTATTGCTTCCTGACGTTGACTCCATCCCTAAACCTCAACGAGTCCTCCCACTGTCATAAAAGGACGGCAGCATTTGGAAACCTGGGGCCTTGAAATACATCTAGGATTTGATTACCACCTGACATCATGAATGTAAACTTAGTGGTGTTTTAGTTGCAATGTTTCTTAAATTGAAACTAACAGTACATACTTGTGCACTTGTTTGTTTGCATGTTATTTTTGTTCATGGAGGCTTTTTGTTTTTCAAAGTTGATGCGTGTCATCAGAAGGTTAAGCATGAAAGAACAGTGGACAGATATGTCACTGCAGTGCTTGATTTTGAGAACCCTTTGTGTTGTATTATCTGATAATCCACGTGGTCAAAATCATTTCAAAAGCATTGGGGAGCTTGAAGTTCTATTGGATGGACTTGCATTTTCATCAATTAATATGCTACTTTTAAAGGGTGCCTCACAAGTTCATGGGCAAAGGTACTTTTCTAACTTGTTTTGCAAATTCACCTGTGTCTTGACATTATATTGAGCTTGCTAGTCAAAAGGCATTAGGTACCATTTGGTTTGGTTGTTGAAGAGATAAAACTAGAATGTTTCCTGATCACCTTAAAGTTTCCGTCAAATGCATTTTCACCCCACTGTGTTTCTGGCCACTTGGCTGCATAACTAAATTATATGATGTGATACTCTTTTTTCCTGGTTCAATTTCCTTTCTTTCTTGTCCCTTCCTCTTCATTATCTAAAATTTGAAACATTTAGTTAAATTACAACGAACTCACATAGATACTTGCTATATGAAGAAGTGTTCATATTGTATGATTAGTTTACTTTACAGCAGAACTTTTAACTCTCCGTTAAAGTACCTTGCATTTAAATGTTTAGTCTAGCTAAATCCTGCAGATAGAACCAAGTAATGACTAAGATATTCCATCCCTAGTGTGTTTTCCTGGAGTATTGGTTTTGCCACGTGATAGCTTTTTCTTCAAGTTCTTGAAATTTTATGAAGAGCAAGAAAGAACTGGGATTGGCTGAGTTGGCTTGTTTAATTAACCAGTAAGCTGGAAACAATAATTTTGCTCGACTTTATTTCAACAAATATCTTGCATTTTGTATTACATTTTCATCATTTCCGTTTTATTTTCAATTTTTTGACTTTAATGCTACCAAAATTGCTGCTTATGATTTCAACTATATATTTTGTGCATGAAGATGAAAAATTCTAATGAATCTTTCTGCGTCGTCCGAGCATTATTTCTTTCCCTTTTGTAACGTTAAGAGATAGGCAGGTAAGGGAGGCAATCTTTTAGAAATTCAATTATCTCTTTAGTTCATAACGAGGAGCCAAGACAAAACTTGCGATATTTAACACATATATATACGTACAATATTTCCTTACTAGGCTAGGTTTCAATTCTTTTTGTATTATCAATAGCAGCATCTCTCAGCTTAGAGATTTTTTTTTTTTTTTTCGGATCAGCAAAATGTCCAAACTTTCAAACCTTAACCTTCTACAGATGGGGCTGTAATGCCCGATTCGAAAGTGAATGGAAAAACCATTCTTTCCGAGCATCATCTTGGTCAGTGATCATCGGTTTCCCCACTCTACCTGAGGATATCAACCGTTGCTTTCGATCAGCTTGGCAACATATTCAAGTGCTGATTACGCTGGCAATTTCATTGACATTGGCTCGTCTTCACTGCTGTTGATTTGAGTAAGTAAATACCAGTTTTTTAGGGAAAGATTCCAATTGTTCACATTGTTCCACGGTCGGATTGTTTGAATCTGATTTTACTCTAGTTAGTCGGGTTTTACTAGGAGGCTCTCATGTAAACCTATGTTGCTCTTATTCTATAAATTTTTTTTGAAGTACTTAGTATCTAACATATATTTAAAAATGGATATAAAGATATGTACCCATTTATTTTAACATTTTAAATATATATCGGTATCTAACATTTATTCTTTAGTCTATGTAACATATCATATATAAAGTCCCTTTTGGTAGGCGATCCTAGTTCAGTTCCATCTTTTGGCAGCCGATCTCTAGGAAATTAGGATGTTGTTAATTTCACTGTACAGAAGTCTAAGAAGCTGACGAGATAAAGATCAAGATTGATATCGTTCGAGATTACTAATCGTTACAATAGCTTACATTCTTATATTTATTCAATAAATCCTGGAAGCAGCTCATTTTAGTTTGGCAATTTCCTGTTTACCCTCCAGTTGACGAACAAATTTGTCCACGTAACCATCGTTCCTACCCATATCACCAAAATAACTCTTCATTGCTTTTGCTGTTTCTCTCAACGCCTTGCCCGATTCCTCCACCACTGCTAACCTAATTGACTCCGCCACCGCCTCCCCTGTAAACGATCCATCCATTTCATTCCTCGGTATCTCTACACTGACTTTCTTGTCATGCAAAAGCCTGGCGTTTAGCCCTTGGTCATTCAGCATCGGGAGCATTATCAAAATCCGCCCCAAGCCGAGTGCCTCTATAACGGAGTTCCAACCACAGTGAGTTAAGAATCCCCCGATGGAGTCGTGACTCAGTATCTCTACTTGTGGAGCCCAGCCCAAGTAAAGAAACCCAAACCCACGTCCCTTGACTCGCTCCTCAAACCCATCGGGCAACATCTCCAACTCTGACTCAGGTGACCCGGGTGACTTCTTCAACACCCAAAAGAATGGTAAACCTGACTTCTCCAACCCTATGGCCAACTCACTGAGTTCTTCTTTACTTAACTGAACCTCAGTACCCAGCGCAACGTAAACAACAGAGTTCACTCTCTGTTTATTTAACCACTCTATAGCGCCAACCCATTTTTCATCATCCTTGATCTCATATTCTCCCGGTGTTGGCGGCAAAAAACCAACCGGTATAACCGGTTTTTCATATAACCCGCCTAAAAGATTGAACCAGTCCGGTTCAAACTCGTCAGAACTTCTAACAACAATAATGTCACTCTCTTGAATCGTAACACCGAACCGGACCGTGTCAGGTGGTCCAAAATGATCCTCATCCGTTCGGTGGATGTATTTAGTAATTTCATGCAAACGATAAGCCAGGTTGGATTCAAAAGGAATCCATTTGGGGATTTTTGTGAAGTCCTCAGCCGTTGATCTCGCATAATCTCCGCCGTCAATCAACGTCGAAGGTGGACCCATGAAGGATAAGCAGGCAGCGGTGAAGACAGCAAAGAAAGCGCGTGGTATACGTAGCTGGGCTGCTACTGAGGGAAGCCAATGAGAAGCGTAGTCATAGATGATCCAATCAGGTTTAGAGGATTGAAGGAAAGAAGTTAGAAGCGGTTGTAGCAGATCAAGGGCGTGCTTGAGTGGTTGCTGCTGGTTATGAGTAACGTCCATGGAGGACTCTGCGAGCGATGGTAAGTTGGGGACGGTAGGCAAAGGGAAGGAAACGAGGGTAATCTGGGACGAGAGGTTTGGTGGGATTTTGGGAAGTTTGGAGAGGTTTCTGGGGGTTGAAATGAAGGAGATTTTGTGACCCTTTAGAGCGAGGAGCTTGCAGAGACGAAAGAAGGGTATCAAATGACCTATTGCAAGCCATGGGAACACCACAATGTGCATAACTTTGCTGTTCCCCATTGAACTCATAGAGTAGCGGAATTAGCAAGCTTGGGGTTGGAGAAGGAAGGCTTTGACTTGAACATAAATAGTATGGCAACTATATGATGCAATCAAACAAGTCGCCGATTTGAGATATGTGCTGAAGAAGTGGTATGGAAAGAGGCCAAAGAAAAGGTGAAGGCGGCATCGGTGGGTTGCTCAAAGTTAAAACCTTTGGGAATCTTTCTTGGCATGAAATGTAAGGTTGGTTTTCATGGTATGAGATTATTAAACAGATAATAGATAGTACTAATTAAATAAAAATGGCGGCTGCAAGTGTAACGTATTTATAAAGAACTCAAGTTGGAATTTGCTTCCTCTATTAATTAAAAATTTAAGTACTTGCTATAAAATACACATGGAAAGGGGAAAAAAAAAGGTTAAAAACTTGTTGATAATCCCCACTCTGTAATTGGACATGGGAATTATTAAGGGCCAAGCCCATTCAAAATCTACAAAATAAACATTTTCCTCAAAGAGTGAATCTCACCCATTCCGTCCTGTCCTCAGCTTACTTGTCCTCTGAATCAAAGCAACGAAACTCCCTCTTTTATTATTTATACATATATGTATGTTGATATATATATTAATTAAAAGAACTGTGTTCTGTTTCACTGCAACTAGAATGAGTGCAGCGGAGAAACACACTCAGTACTCGGCTCTAGGCCTCCAACGCTTGTTTTTTTTCTTTTTTAAAAAAAATTTCCATTACTCTTGTACTTTTTTTATTATTTGATTGATTAATTAGGGTTTTCTCTGTCACTTTCGGTTCCCCCCTCTTTGTTTCACTGTCTGTAATGCTTCCTCAATGTACCGACAATCCCAGACTATGAGCATTCCCCCACAGATCGCAGGCTTGGGTGCCGACGTCGACGACGATGCTTCGGCCTCCGCATCCGTCGATAACCACCACAATGTTAATTACGACGCTCGCACACTTGACGACAGTGTCGGAGTTGAGGACGTCGCCACCAATCCTATCTACGTTACTGCCACCGCTGCTTCCGGCTTTGACTTGGTTGTTGTTCAGCGAGTCAACGGTGCCAGCCAACTCACTCTCTCCTTTCGGGTTGAGGTCTATTTATTTGATGCTATTACTCCTAATAAAGTATCATCTTTTTTTCCCATGAAACTTTTTCCCTTATTAAGCCAATTAGGGTTTGCTGAAATGTTTGATTTTTGAAGAACCAAATTGATGCCTGAAATTGATAGTTGTCATATACTTCATTTCCACTTATTTCAAGTTACAAAAGAAAATGCAAGTTCAAAATATTATTCGTCATCTTTCCCGTTTCTATCTTTTCCCCAATGCAATGATCATTGTAAAAATTTTTCCTCTTGAATCGATTTTTTGTAGTTTCATGCAGTGTTATTACTGTTGGGTGAATGTGAACTGACTTCAGGTCCCCATGGTGTTGAAATGTCGTCTCCGAACTTTAGGGCAATTCGTTAAATTTGTTCAATTTAGAATTTTTTTTTGGTTGGTTTTTAATTACCATTTTTCTTGCTGCTTAGGGTGCTGTAGACTTTCCAAGATCTGATCAACCACACAGGGCAGCGTCGTTGGATAGGTTTCGTCAGAAGAGAAAAGAGCGATGCTTTGATAAGAAAGATATAGTGTTCGCCACGAAGTTGCCCTTAGGTGTGCATTTTCCTTCCATGAAATGCCTTGTAAATATTTTCATCAAATTTTGACCTAGGAAAGTTGTTTTTTAATTGATCTTGCAATTGATGCTAACAACTTAGCCTGGTAGCTAATGTAGTAACAATGGCCCTTTTGAGGATTGAGGAATTACTGAGCATTAAGACTTTAATGAGTTTTTGGTTTATACAATGAGAGATATGTTGGTTGTAACCGGATAGTAGGCAAGTTATGTTGCTTCTTTTCATATGCTATACCGAACATGATCATTGCATATATCAATAATTTTAGATTAGTTCACTGTTTTTCTTCATGCTATTCATTAATGTTATAACCTGATGATCTTTATAGAGTGTATACTGTGTGTTCTGCCATGGGAGACTGTAGATAAACTGTTACACTCAGGCAAGGTTGACTAATTCTGCCTCTTCAATCTGTTTTCAGTTACACATATGTCTTATGTCCAAGAAACAGTTAAATTCTGATAAAGGTCTCACGAACGGGAATAGAAATTAAAAAATTCAAACGACAGCAAAGAACTGTGCGGAAGGAAAGCCCTCGATTAATGCCATGGCTACAATAAGACAGCTTCGAAGACGAATAATGATATGGCAAACCCTACTCATCTTTTATCTGTCTACCACCCCATTCTTTCCCTAAAAAGAGGGGTTCCACTTTCAACCTAAGTTAATTCTTTTTGGTACCCCAACTCAAAATTTTTCGTGTACTTCTTGTGTTTACGGCAAGATCTCTAATTCCTTTGAAGTTTAATTGGCTGCTCTAGGTCCGATAGGAGAACCACATGGACCAATGGGAGAGGATACCCTTGTTATTCTTTAGGGAATTTTCATAATGATTAAGTAACATAATAATTTAGAAAAGATAAACATAATATACAATTGAGTTCATGGAAACTGAATTTTAGACTGGTTTATTTAACCGAAAAGCAATCTAGAAAATATTAGGCTGTTTTATTTACCTGAAAAGCAATCTAGAAAACTCATTAGGGACTGTCTCTGTCCTTTTTGGCAATTTTTTATTTGTTCCATATTTGTTGAGTTCATATTTATTATTTTGTATCAGGATGCTGCGTAATAAGGGTCAATTTACGTCTTCCAAGAAACCTGAGGGAACTTATGGCTAGGGTGCTCAGGATGGTGATAACCTAGCAGATTCTTTGTGAGTTTTATACCATCTTCCGGAGTGTTATTCTTTGCATTTTCTTTTTCTGAAGATCCAGCATATGTGTTTTCTCTTTTACCTTGACACATACTGCAATATATTTCTCAATTCTCTCATCTATAAGGTATTCTCTAACTTGCATCATTTTTAAAATTTCTCTGTGAAATCTAAATATATAATAATTGGAGTTATTATATAATGTCATTTTCTCAATTCTTAAGATGTACGCACTGTGGCATTAGCTTGAAGGCCACCCCAATGATGCAACGTGGTCCATCTGGTCCAAGATCTTTATGCAATGCTTGTGGGCTTTTCTGGGCAAACAAGGTTGGTGTCTCTGCCGTGATTGATAGTTCACACTTCTTCATTTTGTCCATGCTTCTCATTTAGAGTGGAGAAAGTTGCTGCCCCATGGTTCTGTGGCTACACTGACATCGTACTTCTGTTTTGGTTAGTTTTAGATATGCAAGCCACTTTTAACTACTCCTTGAAGTTTTTTTTTTTTTTTTTTAAATATTCCTATTAAAAGTTTAAGTGACATCTCACTTTATCAAGCTGTTGTGATGGAATATAGATTTACTTATTCGCTCTCAATTAATTTTCACCCAGGAACATATCCCAATCTAATATCCTGAATACAGTCATATTCTTTGCATTTAACCAAGATATAGTGTTTAAGCTAAGATCTTGTCTCAAATGAGTTTTGTGCAACCTACCTCGATTGGCATAATTTAAGTCACCTCTTGCTAGACTATTTGGTCTCTAATTTTCTCATTCAGTTCGTTTGCTTTGTCTAGCCTTTGATAGGAGCTAAGTATCAACCCCTTCTCCTCTCCCTGTCTCTGTTCTACATGCAGAAACCCATTTCGCAGAATGATGTGATGGGGAATGTGATTCCTGTCCCTGCCCATTGTACATTTCGCAATTATATTGTATGTACTAGTTATCTCTTTTGCGTACATAGAAGCTTATGATTTTAGTTATATTGTGAGTTTCTGAGATATTTCTTCTTCTATGGGTCTCTGCCTTCTTTTTTCCTGACAGCCTTGCCTCTTTTGTCTCTCTTAACGATCACAGACGTGCACACAAAATTCTCTATCAAGGAAGTATTTTGCTCTTATGCATTTTTAGGGGATGGGACAGGGATAAGAAATCTTCTCACTGTGCTTTCCCCTCTGCCGAATATTCGGCATGCAACATCTTATGAGTTTTTAACTACTGAACTTAAAGCCGGGTACTTTAAGGGATATTCCCACGAAGACTCATAATCATTCCCCAACTCCAATTAAGCAGGTATGTTTCTTAACATGTAAACTTGTTATTGTGCTTCTTGATCCTCTGTTCTAACTTACGCCCTTCCGTAACATAAATTCTTTCTGATATAGGGAGAAAGTGAAGCAAATTCAGATTCTGGAACTGCTATCCCTCCACAAAGCAATGTAGTATCCTTCTCAAATGGGGATGGCTCAGCTCTAATTATCGAGCACTAATCATCTCTGCCAATATGGGCCATTGTGTCAGCTAGATCTTCATTAGTAATTTCTTTCGAACTTGTCCTATGTGTACAGATATCACAGTTGCCTTGAGATCAATATACGAGGTTTCTCCTCTTATTACTTTGAGATAGTAGTACTTTTGCATGAGAGATTACCTCTTTAAGAGAAGCCTGATCCGGATGTATCACCTGAAGCTTCGTCAACAATCTACCTTTGGTAATTTTATGGGCCACACCCAATCCTCCCAAGAATTGGCCTGGATGAACTATCTAAGCTTAGTTTTATATTTCGATCAAATGCGAATTTAGTTAGTGTAAGGGAAGAATAATCATTTTTAATAAAAGATTAATTGGAGTTTATATATTATTCCTTGTTTGTTGATATCCTTGTTCTGTTTTACATTTTCCTGATGGTGAACCTGGAAATATTATGACCTTAGGCTTAAGTGTAGAACTAGATAACTGTTGTTAAATTTGTAGATGCCAATCGTACTTTTTCTGTTTTGTTTTGTTTTGTTTTGGTCTATTTCAAGGCAAGGCAACAAGGCCGACCCATTTTGCCAGCCAACCTGACAATCAACTATGGAATGTGTTGATGTGAAAGCGGACTGTGGTAGCAATGGTAGTAGTAACACTAGTTCTGTGGCTTCATTCTTTATTAACTATTATCTATTTCTTTTCCATAGATTTTGATGATTTTTTTCGTTGGCCTGACCTTCAATTGAGTGTCCTCGTCTTGACCCACCTTCTTACTTGCTTGTGCTCTCCTCCCCCTCCCCCGGTTGACCTGTTGAGGTCGGAAGTCCTGTCTATTTGATTGACATTGTCCCTCCCAGGTACACCCACAATTCCTTATCCGTTTCCTCCTTCCCCTTCCCCCCCCCCCCCCCCACCAAAAAAAATGCTACTACCAAATTCTTGATCTTTTCGGTTTTTAAGGTTTTGTTAACTAATGTCTTTTAGGATATTTTTAATATTAGTCAATATTATTATTACTTATAATTATAACAAATATAGTAAATGTGAATAATTAATAACATAAAAGCTGTAAAGGTTTTTCTTTTTATCATGTTAGAAACTATTAGAAATAAAAACCATCTCAAATGGAAAAAAAAAAAAGGAAAAAAGAAAACCAGGCCTTGCTGTATTATTGAAGTCAAATGGAGGGTTTTTTTTTTTCCCTTGGTCGTTGAAACCTTGTTAATTGTTTGGTTTGTATTTCCAACTTGGTTTCCGTACATTCGGTACAAACTATCGAATCTGCACAGCTATCCGCTAACATCATACTTTTTTTTTGTTTTGTTTTGGGGTACATTATTGATTCCATTGACAGAATTCATGTTTTTGTTTTTCTTTTCCCCTGAATCTATAAATATTTTTTTCCTGCACTGTAACTTTCAGCAGTGGTAATTACCATCAACATTTTAGATGTTGACCATAAATAAGTATTTATTTATTTATTTTTTTGCTATAGTGTAGGCAGTAATAACACATTTTTTTAAATCAACATTTTAGATGTCAGTTCAATCCAGCCGTTGGATATTTTTACAAATTTCCACCGTCATTTGGGCCCCATCTTTTTCCCAAGTTTTCCCATCATTCACATAAACTCCATTGGACCCCACTTTTATCCCCTCATTTATCCTAACACCTGTACCCCCACGAAACACCCCATCAATGCCTTCTTTTTTCTTTCTTCCCTAGTAATTCTCTGCAAGGCGGCACATTCTCTTTCCAAGAGAAAGAATTTCCATATTGAGTTTCTTTAAGGAAACACGAGTTGACGCCCCTGCAAATCGTTAGCTATATTTAGGGTAGTTTTCAACTTTTTATTATTATTTTTTCTTTCAAATTTGTCTTTCCATATTCGATGTTTCTTCTTGTTCACTCTGGGAAATGTTCTATCTAGGGTTAGGGTTTAGAAATTAACAATATTGATGATGAAAAGATAATGAAAGAGAATTTTGTGTGATCAGTAAACCGGACGGAAAACCATGGCTCTTCAATGAAACAGGTGATAATCGCTAACTCGGGGCTTCCTTTTTGGGTACAGTTGGAAAGGGGTGGCCTTTGGTTGTTCCTTTTGCTGTATATATATATATATATGTATGGCGGCTGCGAATCCACAGCCACTTCAGGCGCGTCCGTTTGAGGACCACGCGCGAGGGACGATACAGATCGAGGACGACGATGGAGAATGCGAAGATGACACCATGGATGACGTGGAGGACGGGAATGTCAACTCCGTGAATGTGGCCGAGCATGGAATAGGAGTAGTAGGTGGCGTTAATGGTGTTGGAATGGTTATGGCTTCGAGAACTAGCGAGCTTACTCTCTATTTTGAAGGAGAAGTTTACGTGTTCCCTGCTGTTACACCTGAAAAGGTTTTTAGCATTTTATCTTCTTTTAAATAAAAATTCAATCTTTATTGCTAGTTTTATTTTTGTTTTGTTTTGCTAATAAAATAATTGTCTCTCCTGTTAAATCTATTTGTTTTTGCTATTTAAATTTAAATTTAGTACTCTTAGATTTTTATTTCCTCTTTTCCCTTTTTGTTTCCTTATTTGAAGTAATGTTTTGATGGGAGAAATGTGACCAAGTTAGCTGAAGCGTCATAACATGCCTTGTTTCCTAAAAATTCTTAAATATGAAACTTAATATGCAGAGGCCGAATTCAGTTCTTTCAATATGGTTGATGGATTTAATTAATGATTCTGTTCTTAGTTGGCTAAAATAGTAATTTTATTGAATACTTGGTAGACCGATGGAGGAAAACAACAGTTTTTTTTTTTTTTTTTTTCTCTTTTGGTAATCACTTATGATATGCAACCACATCCCGTGCTCTGCTATCCTGTTCTAGTTAGAAGTTGCCTTTTCATAATTATTAGGAAGGAAGTTGGATTCACGTTAAACTCTCCAAATCTGATTTGCTAGTTTTGCTTTTTCTTTTTAAATCTGCATTCTTCGTTAGTGAACTTAATGACAATTTGCTATTTTACCATATTCAGCCCTTAAGGATTTTGTTTCTGCATTAGAGTTTTAATCGCCTTCTTTTCTTTTTGAGAAAATGCTCCTTTTTGTTGTATATGGGCTTCTTCTTTATCTTCAAGTGATAAGTAATTTATTTTATTATTGTATTCTTTAAATGGATTTACTGGTTTAGAATTTATTCCCTTTTCTTCTAAAGATATACACATGTTTGTTGGATTGTACGCGACAGGTGCAAGCTGTTCTATTACTTCTAGGGGGTCGTGATATCCCCACTGGCGTTCCTAAAATTGAAGTACCTTTTGATCAAAATAACAGGGTATTGCTGATGCTAAAATAATTATGAATAATTGTATTCCCCTATTCATATTTTTTGTTTTCTTTTTTCACATATCATATTGGATAGGGTGTAGGTGATGTTCCAAAGCACTCGAATATTTCAAGACGAATAGCATCCTTGGTTAGGTTCCGTGAGAAAAGGAAAGATAGATGTTTTGACAAGAAAATTAGGTATACTGTACGAAAAGAGGTTGCACAGAGGTATTACCTTTTTTGTTCTTAATTTGTTTAGATTTACAATTTAACATTTTGCACTTATGAGATGGGATAGATTGAAGTTGTTCTTTAATGTAGAAGTTGAAAGTGAAAACGATAATCCTAAAATTTTGGTAGCAGTGGAATGGCTATAGGCATTTATTATAATTTGCCACCCTGGGAAGTGTGTTTAATACAGGGAGCAGTTGGTTTTGTTTAAGTTTGAATTTAAGAAGCTTCCATGTGTTCATGGTTGTCTCTTCTGAAAGAGGTGGGCGTTAAAGTCGGCTGGGACTTTCATGTGTGCAGTTTATGTTGGCTATTTAAATTTTACAAATAGAACAGTGAGTTGAGAATGAGTTGGTGAGAGGAGTCATAGGCATTAGTATTAAATATATTACTGCTTTTAAATTACATGCAAGAGGTAGTGATGCAGCTGATAGTGGGCTATAATCTCTTTTCCTTTTGTCTTTGTAGGATGCATCGTAAAAATGGGCAGTTTGCATCTTTAAAGGAAAGTACTGGTACTTCAGGCTGGGATTCCACGCAAACTGACCTTCAGGATGGTACTTCTCGTCCAGAAACTGTGTGAGTTCCAAGCTTGCTTGTTACCAGTTTATTTGGAAATATGTATCATGATAAACCTTTTGAAGAATTCTATCCTCAATGTGTTTTAGTGTCCGGAGATGTCAACATTGTGGTGTTAGTGAAAATAATACTCCTGCAATGCGTCGTGGCCCAGCTGGTCCAAGGACTTTATGTAACGCTTGTGGGCTTATGTGGGCCAATAAGGTTTGTTTAATTTACTGGTGGATGATGCTTTCCTTGAGGATACTTGATTTTGCATTTTTGTGGCATATTATTTATCTGACAGTTGATACTGCATGCTTGTCCCCTTAGTATTTTTGATTAAGCGTCATCTTGTGTAAGTTATGCCTCAGAATAGTCTTTGGATTGTTGCTAATGTTGGGGATAATTTTCAGCTATACTTTCTCTGTTGTGATTAATCATTTTCCATAACTTTTTGTTGAATGTACAGGGAACGCTGAGAGATCTTAGTAAAGGGGGAAGGAGTATTTCCATGGACCAAACGGAGCCTGCAAGTGTCAAAGAATATTTTCAACTTTACAAATAATTTAATTTTTAACTTGATACTTTGGTCAAACATTATTGAATTACTTATATAAATGGTATACAGGAAACACGGATTGATGTCAAGCCTCCAATTATCGAAGGGGACTTCCCTGGCATCCACGGTGAACATGTACATACATACTCTTCTTTGTGATCAAGCTTTTTCAGTTGGTCACATGTTTCTTCATTCTAACATTGTACAAAGTTTATGCAGGTAAATCCTTTAAAGGATGTCTCAGATGGATCCAATGATGTGTCTGTCAACCCAGATGAAGAAGTATGCTTTCAGATCCTAACTTACCTTCACCACCACTTAAAAAAAGTTCATGTCATGTATTGCATATCTTTTATTTATGTGAGAACATAAAAGGGAATTATTTGAATAATGCATGCTTTAAAAGAAAAGACTCAAGATTCTCCTAATGAATTTGAATGTGATTTTTAACTATTGATGGTCGTCATACGGCATTTATTTATCAATTCATGGTGGATACTTTACCATATGTATCGACTTGAAGGTCAAATTCTTTTCTGCCACACCTTTTATAGATTGTTGTTATCTGTTGGATTCTTTCTTGTATTTGATTCGTCCATCCCTGCTGAGTAGGATTTTTAAGGGCATAGGTTCTGAGAAGGAACGATTTCTTAAATATGAACAATCCTCAGAATTGAAATAATTTATTGTACCAGTATAATAAGTAATATTCTTCTTCTTGGTAACTTGCATTTCCATATGGTGCAGGATTTGCATGAAAGTGCAGAAGATCTTAAAAACTCTTTGCCTATGGGAATTGTTCATCCCTCTGCAGATGATGATGAGCAGGTATAACATTACATTTAGTTAGAGAGGTCTATAACAGTAGTATCCACTGTCCCAACATCTCTTTCTGTTTGGAGAATTTTTATTTTTTGAAATTAGAAGAAGTTATGTTTTTCCCCTAATATAATTCTTACAGCACATGTTCTTGTTTAGACATGGTTCTGCCTTCTTGTTTGTCTAATCAGAAATTGGAACATTTCATTTTCTAGTCCACCTTCAATTAAAATTTTCTATCAGGTTGAACAAATGATCACATTTACATATTCTTTTCAAATAATTCTGGAAAGACGATCATGCTAATTGCACGTGTTCCAGACTGATAAAATAATATCTCATAATATAGTTTTACGATATGCAGGAGCCTCTGGTTGAGCTTGCTAATCCTTCAGATACAGAAATCGACATTCCTTCTAGTTTCGATTAGAAGGTTATGATTGGCTTTGCGCCAATAATTTAACGAGATGTGGGGTATGAGACACACTTTCTCCCGCGCCTTTGCGCTTGGTATAGTTCAAAGTTTATGATGTTTATATGGAGGCAAACATAGCAGATTGTGTGAGTTACCGTAATTACGAAAACCAGCTTGACAACGAATCCTAAAGTACAATATCAGCTAGTGATTGGGAAAAAGACATGCCGCTGCTTTGAGGCTGACATTTAGATACTTTGAATTGAAGGTTCACCACTTCCCCTTGTTGATAATCTGTGTACATTTGGTAGGAAACATGCTTGAATGCTTTGACTTGTTTCTAATATGTGATTTATTTTTTAGGACTTAAAAGATTATTTAACATGATACGATACTTAGTTTTTCTAGGCTGAGGCGTTATGCTTCGTGATATTGCGATCTTAAGTGGGGTAAAGCAGTCCAATACTGTGTTATAAACGTTGGTAACCAACTTAGAGATGATTGATTTTTGGCAGCTCAAATGATGGGATTGGAATTTTTTTTTTTTTATTAAAACATGATAGGAAAGTACGTTATTAAAAGGTAATAGGAGAAGGGCAAATCATTTTCTAGTAAAGAAAATGATAGTTTTTAAGCATAGGATAATGCGGTTACTTGTAGAGATGACATTTAATAGTTTTAGAGTTTGAATTTTAATATTTATAAATTTTTTTTTTCAATTCTTATTTTGTAGTTTTCTTTTTTCAAAAAAAAAAAACAATTATATTTGTTATATCTTCTCATTAAAACCATAGTACAATTAATGATTCAAATATGTATGTACGTACGTACGTACGTATGTATGTTCACACACGAAGTTGCCAAAAAAAATTGGGTGGCCGTGTTCACCGTGCAACACTATTAAGATTCGTCATTGGGTGGTAGGTATTAATTTAATTATTTTAATCTCAGATTCAAAATTAGTATGATCAGATCTTAATTCCTCTTCAATGTTTACTCTCCAATATCATGGTAAACGTTGACTTACCTTTCAATTATCTTCTATGACTTCCAACTTTGCAAACAGTTAAATGATTTTGCCTTATCAACAAAGAGGACTATCAATTTACCGGTTACACGTTTTACTTGTTTGAGTATTCATGTGTGTGTGTCTGTGTGTATGTGTTAGTGATGGATATAAATAGAGATGCATATAAAAGCTTAATGAAATTTTGAGTTGTTGTCCCATAAATCGTGAACTGAAAGCAAAGTGACGGTAATCAGGCAAAGAAAATGCAATCCTAATTTTCTTCTTTAGGACCAAAAGAGAAAAAAAAAAAAAAAAACAGTTTCAATGGAGGACGGCCATGAAGTGATAATAATAATAATAATAATAATAATAATAATAATAATAATAATCTGGACTATAATGCAAAATTTAATTTTTTAATTGATATAATTAACTTTTTTATTGAACTGATATTACAAGTTAAGTTATATCAATTCAGTTAATATATATATATTCTTCTCTAAAATTTTATCAATGCCTAATAAAAATTTATTTATTTTTTAAAAAAGAAAGAGCCGCAAGGTGGGTGTATTTGGGTTAAGTTAAATTTGACCCGCAAAGTAATACCTGGCTTGTACTTCTGGCTTATGGACCAGATCCAATCTAATCCAAAACAAAAAATCAAATAAACAACTCTAAAATAGAATATTCCAGAGAAGCTAAAGTCGGAGCCGTCGGAGTTCCGGACACCTGACCTGGTCAGTAACGGGCTTCACGAAGATCGTAGCTTATTGACCAAGCAAGAATGATCCTATATATAACCCATCTTCGTGTACGACTCAAAAGCCTGCAAAACTCTTTTCCTTGAATATCATTCACGCTCTTCACGTTCCAAGTTTCTCAACCTACCACTCTCCAAACAATGCCTCGCCGAAGCTCTGGAGGTGAGTAATCGACTCCAATATGACTCAGATCTTTATAAGGACTGCTTGATACCCGTTTATTTCTTCCCACGGCCATTGTTTTTTTAGTGATACTTTAGTTTTTTTCATTTACAAAAAAAAAAAAAAAAAAAACATTTTATGTTGTAGTTATGATTTAGACTTCGATTTACATGAATATACATTTAAGATTTCTTATTGATCATAGCTTCTTTATTGCTTTATGTCTTCGGAGTTTTCTCTGATTAATTTTTTATTTGAATAAATAAAAGCTTGGTCAAGATATATGAAAAATTGGAGTTAAGTATTTTATTTCGTTTTATGCTAATTTTCGGTTTTAGATTCTTCCTCGTTGTTTTTTCATTAGCGGTTGTGAAAAATTCTGGTTGTAATTTTTTTAGGAGAGTCTATGTTTGTGGATTTTGGACGCACTTGGCATTTTTGTTGAATTTTTTTTTTTATTCATTGTTTGCATCCTTTCCCCTTTTCCCTTTAGTTTTAGACCTATAATTGACACAGTCGTTTATGTTAAGCTGAAATGTTGATTTTGCAGGAAGGTCAGCTCCACGGCCTGCTGCTCGTGCTCCATCATCGAATGCTCCTGCGAAGCCTGGTATTTTTTGTTTATTGATTGCATGAATAATTATCCTTGTAGTTTTGTTTTAATCTTTTGGCCTGGAAAGAATCAACTTTTATGTTATTGAATCTATATATCAAATAGAACGGGGACTTGGTTATCAATTTTTATGTTGCTTCGATTATTCATTTTTTATTTAAGTGCCCGTGTTTTACATCACATCTGTGCTTGCCTCATATTTGGATATTGACTATGGGAATATAATTCTCCAAGTATCCTCCAAATACATAAAAAACTTTTGGACGTATATTTGTACCCAACATTAACATCCAAGTCGGAGTAACATAGATCAATTTCATCCAAAATAGTTATTTCTTGCACCGAATTAAGGTAATTTCGGTAGGAAGAGAAGTATTGGCATGTTATTGAGCATTGTATGTTCCATTTGAATTTTACGAGGATTTGCTGATATGGTATTTGAGTTGAAATTTGTATGAAATATTGTTTCTAAAGTGTGTTTTTCCCCCCTCAAGTTACGTTTATCGAACTTTATTGGTTTTTGTTGGTTGCAGCTACTTCTGCTCCTCCCCCTGCACCTGTGCAAAGTGGAAATGGATTTGGTGCTGCCATTGTAGATGGTTGGTCAAAAGCTAATTTCTCTTACAATTATAAATTTTTATCAGCTATTGGTATTTAACATGGAATGGACTGTATTTAGTTTTCTTCTTTGTATATGTGTAGGTATGGCATGGGGTGCTGGAACTGCTATGGCTCACAGGGCTGTTGATTCCATTTTTGGCCCTCGCGTCATCAAACACGAGGCCATTGCTTCATCAGAACCAGCTGCTGCTGCTCCTGCTCCTGCACCAAACATGAATAGTCTTACGAGCTCTGATGCTTGTGGTGGTCAATCCAAAGCTCTAAGTGATGTATGTATCTTCCTCCCCTTATGTTCTTCATCTTTTAGTCCTCGGGTTTTGTCAAATGCTTGAAGTCCGACTGTGCAGAGTAATGTTGCTGGTTGACGTGCATTCGAGACTGATCCTCCCTTGGTTTTGCTTGCAGTGTCTGAGCAACTATGGAAGTGATATCAGCAAATGCCAATTCTATATGGACATGCTGCAAGAATGCCGCAGGAGCTCTGGCGCTGCATTGGGTGCTTGATGTTTGAATATATCCCCCTTGGCCTTGCCTTTTAGTAGTTTGAACATGGCGCCATTTAGTAGTTAAGATCTATATATTTCTTGGAGAATAACCAAGCTGTGGTAGACTTAATTTCCATCCAAAACTCGATATTATTGCTTATTAAGGTA
Source organism: Adansonia rubrostipa (assembly GCA_038381775.1). Classification (NCBI taxonomy): domain Eukaryota; kingdom Viridiplantae; phylum Streptophyta; class Magnoliopsida; order Malvales; family Malvaceae; genus Adansonia; species Adansonia rubrostipa. Next base: position 1,116,281 of record JBBYHM010000022.1, on the reverse strand, counting down.
TTATATAAGTGAATCATTAATTGGTGCGCTTTTCGTTGATGCTGCTTTACACCTTCCTTTTTCTTTTGAGTTTTGAGTCATAAATAATAAACTAAGATTTGCCAAATATTTTATTTGTGGTATGCAAGGTTAGGTGAAGACATTTTGATCACACATCTTGAATAATGATTCAAATATATTAATTCAAAGAAATTAGGAAATATTTAATTCAATTTAAAGTGGATCGCCATTACCTTTAATTAAAAGGGTGTACAACTTGTAGCCTCTTTTCATTTTTACCTTATATATATATATATATATATATATATATATATCTTATTTGTCATATCTATGTCGATTTTTAATCATTCATTGAGAAAATGATTTTAGTAATATTATCCTGTCCATGGCTTAAGTTAATTGACGGTTAATATGATATTTAAAAAAATTTAAACAAAAATATTAAATTTAAAAAACGAGTTAAATAAAAATATAAATTGTATTTTTTTATCTAGTCATAGCTTAATCTAATCATTTATTATTAGTAATATAAATTTATTTAAGGGATCAATATTTTTTAAAAAAAGAATCAATATTTTTTTTAAAGAATAGTCCATCATTTTTAAAAAGACTTAAGAATTAATTTTTATGTAAAAATTTGAATACATTTGTATGATTTTTACACATAATTTGGACATAAATTGTGACTATATTTTAAAGCTGGTTTCAACTTAAACAATTACAAAATCAATTAATATACAACTAACACAAATCATAAAACTTTTACATTGCAATAAATAATTGAATCCAAGCTATCAATTAACAGCATTTGAAGTGCTGATTTTTCTTTCCCTACTCTAAACAAACTAGTAACATGTTACATGTAATGTTTTCATTGGGGGGGGGGGGGGCATTCAGTTTCCCGTTCCTTAAGCAGCCAAAATTTGAAAAAAAAAAAATTGACATAGTTTTCGAGCAGACCGTACTGTTCAATGCTTCAAGTATTTGCTTTATACGCTTACTAGTGTTATTATTATCTGAAGATCTGATCTGATCTGAAGACCGTACGTACAACTATCAGCACTTCGTATCGCAGCGGCCTCCACACATACGATTGGTCTTCATTTCGGCTGCTAATATGTTTCCATTTTTACCCAAAACATCGTCTTGATTTCTTGGTTTGACCGTAAATCCACTCTGGGTCTTTCCCATCACTATCCTTTTGTAAATCGAAAAACCAACTTCGAATATCCGGGAAAAAAAAAAAACGAAATTTCCAAGACTCTTTCATGTTTAAAATGCTGAAAATTTAGAGAGAACAGCGAAAGGAGAAATTGAAGAGAATGGGTATTTGGGAGGCTTTTCCCGAGCTCTTAGCCAATATTGTCAATGTTCTCTGTTGGTATGCGTTTTGTCTTTCTTTGTCAATTTATTGTCTCTAAACCTTTTGCAATGAAGATAAGACGCTAGATCTTTATGCTTGCTTTGATTCAAGTTCAAAGCTTATTAAGTATTTAACTTCAACGTCACTAACGTTTACCCTTTTTTTTACTTTTGAATTTTGTTGATCTGCAGGCCTTCATTCACTTTAATCTATCCCTTGTATGTTGCTACTTAACTTTCTCAATACATCTTGATGTACTGAATTGGGGTTTGAATTCTGTATGACTGGAACTTAGCATTAAATTGCAGGTTTGTTTCAATTTGGATTTTAGAGACTAATTCTTCCTTAAAAAATCAGCAATGTCTGACATACTGGGTTCTGTTTGCTTTGATTACAATGGTGGAGCTGACGCTTGGGAAGGTTTTGAAGTGGTAATTCTGGGCCTTTTACAGTTGTAATTGACAGTTGTAATTGTTTAATCAAGCTTTCACTTGTTTTTGTAGTTCACCTTGGAAACTTTTTTTGCGCTTGTTATATAATTTGATCGGAAGAAGTAAGAGTTAAAACCTGCCACTAGTACAGATGTTTGCATGAGCTCTATCCCATGTTCAATCTTCATTAGGATTTTCTCAGTGAAATTTGTGCTTGTTTTTGTTTTATATCATGGCAGGTTTCCTTTCTGGCCTTATGCAAAGGGTGTTGCAACCATATTGCTAGTTACACCCTACTTTGGTGGTGCTTCTTATGTCTTCAAGCATATGATCAGACCTTATTTTATGGAGAATACATGGGACATCACGTTCTTCCCGAAGAAGAAAGGCATTGTATCGCAAGGACTGAATGGCGTCGATGATGGTGCTGCCATTACAAGCACACTCATTAATGGGCCAAAATTGGAGAAACTTGGCAAGGTAGGTTTATAAATTGATTATTTTTAAAGTAATATAATCAGTGAAGGGATGGTATATCTGTAGATGAAAAACATAACAAACCACAACATTGGGGCATCTAAAAAAGAAAGCTATTATATTATATGTAAAAATGTGCTGAAAAACCACTGAATTGGGAAAAGGATGCAAAGATTCCTTTTCCCACTCTGTCAACTTCTTTCTTTAATTCATAGGAGTTTCATAGTTTGTTTTTAAGCGAAGGTCTGCTTGATTTTGATTAAATCGATCTTCATGATTTTTATGGAATTCCTTATTCTTTCTCCAGGGAAATTTTGATCTCAGCTATGACAACATAGAGGCGATTTGTGCTCCTAACAGAGTTCAAAAGGAATGGAGCTGTGTACTTTGTCTGATAACTACTTCTAGTGAAAATTGTTTGAAGGAACACCTTCGAGGGAAGAGACACAAGACCAAGGAATCTGAACTCAGAGTAGGTGAACTGCCATTAAGGGACACTTGTGAGTTATCTTCAGTGCCAGAGAAAGATGCAAGGGTTGTTTTTCTCAGAAAGCTGAATATTGAAAGGTGGAATGGCCTTCTGAATCCCGTCACCGGAGCAATTAGATGGTGTAAATGGAAGAAGCCACAGATGGGATGCATAAAATTAAACACGGATGGATCTGTAGATGCAGAAAATTCTAGTTTCGGTGGTTTATTTCGTGATTACAAGGGTGATCCATTATGTGCCTTTGTCTCTAAAGCTCCTCAAGATGATACTTTCTTGGTTGAACTATGGGCTGTATGGAGGGGTCTTGTCCTTGCTTCAGGTTTAGGTATTAAAGTAATATGGGTTGAATCTGATTCAAAGAGTGTTGTGAAAACCATTAATCGAGAGCAGCCGTATGGTCCAAAGGGCAGTCGCTGTTTGAGGCAAATCTGGAAACTTTTAACCAAGTTTGAGAACTACCGGGTAACTCACTCATGGCGCGAAACTAATAAAGCAGCCGATCATCTTTCGAGGATGGTTCTTAGAGAAAGTGATGTGGTCTTGTGGCCTGCTGACTTCCCTGATAGCCTTCACAATATTATCAAGGATGATGCACGAGGGAAAATTTACTTTAGACGTTAACTTCTGATTCTGACTTTATATGGGAAAAGAAGATAGATCGAGTCCTGTTCAGCTGTGGTGTGTCGGATTCGAAATTATAGAACACATGGAGTTGCATGTATTTGGGGGCCAGGTTCGCTTTCTATGGATGTGTTTATTAAGCCTAAGTAGTCATGTACTAACTCTTGATCAGGTAGGCAAAGCACAAATTCTCAAATAGAAACGTTGTAATTTGAATCAAATTCTCTCTCAAGGGCAAACAAATTTCTAATATAATTTTGAAATAGAAAAACATTTTGAAAAGAAAAAAAAAATTCTAGTATGCAGCCAGTATATTCTGGAGAGAAGTTACAGTGCAAGTCCCAACCATCAAAGCGTTGAGCATAGAAACCATATATGTGGCATGAATCTTCCAAGACTAAGGAGCTTAAACTCTAATAGCGGTGGGAGTCATGAATGTGGGGTCTGACTCATTGAAAGAAACTGATTCCCTTGGGGAGTTGAGGAATAAAAAAAATTGATACAGGGCAAAGGGACTAAGAACATTTTTTTTTTTTTTAAACCATCGTCGTCTACTGGCTTCTCTGCACGAGAAGAAGTTGTTATCAACTGAAATAAGAGGAGGCAATCTGAGCCGTCTCATTTAGTGCATTAGCTAGAATTACGAGTACACATAATCAGCCAAAACTGTTGAAAAAGCCTTCTCCTGCAGCAAAATCAACCGTGATCAAGATTCAAGTTAAATGACTTAGAGAGCATCAACCACTTGTTGAAAATTGTGGTTGATATAACGGGGAAATTTCGAAGTAGTTTCATGGTTATCCTTTGTTCTTTTATTGTTTCCGAAGTGTCTTGGTGTACTAGTATCTATACAACATATATATATATATATATATATATATATATATATATATATCAAGAACTAAATTTACCTCGTGTTATTTATATATTTATTTTGGTTAACTAGACCATGCCAATCTTACCTCAATTGCAATGAAACTTAGAAAGTTATAATAAGCTTTTCCATTTTTAAGAACTTCATTTTATTTGCGGATTGAGCCGCATAGATCTTTCGTTATTTTACGCCAAGAAAATGTTAAGACTATTTTTTAGCCAACTTTAATACCTGAAAAATAGAGAATCAATATTTATATATAATTGAAGCGTTATTTTTCTTGAATTAAAAAAAAATAATATATTACATACAAATATATTTTTAAAAAATAATTAAATAATTTTTAATCTACTCTCTAAATCATCCTCAAGACTATGGCCCAAAGCCTCAAACACATTTAAACTCGTTCAAATTTACAAATTAAATAGTTAAAAAAAAATGTAATAAACTTGTTGCAATTATTGTACAAAAATTTTTAGCAAAATGAACAAATTTCTTCAAGTAGGACGACTACCATGAAAGAGGGTCTCAAATTAGTAAAATAGTGAACCTCTCCTTCTTCATTTTAACAAAGGAGAGGCAAAAATCTGAAAGAGACGGTACCAAGAAAAGGTATAAAATGAAAGAGAGATGGCAAATTTAAACCTGCCAGTGACATTCCGGTAGCCAATATGCGACTCTATATAGTATTATAAACGTGTATCAGTTCAACGTCGCCCAACCCTTTTACCCTCATAGCAAGATCCGATTCCAATCCCTTTCTCTATGCCATATATCTATCTTTATCTGTCTTTATATCTACATGATGAATCTGATTACCGCTTCAAAACTTAACCGAATCCAAACCCTTCATTGGCTTCATGAATTGCAAGCAGCAATCTCTCTTCTAGATGTTCCTTAGACGGATAGTCGGGTAAATCCAATTGATTGAAACTGCAATTAATCACAAAGAATTTCTTCTTACTAATGAATAAATGGTCTAAAGCAGCACCAATGCAAAATGCAAAGACAAAAAACCCTAAAAAAATTAACCAGCATAATTAACCAAATACATTGCTCAGATGGGTATCTATTTGGACGTATATGATAGAGATGACACGACAGATTACCAGGTATGAGCGGACGGCAAGTGATCAGGGCTGCCATAAGCTTTGTGTATCTGAAACTTCTGTGAACCCGAAATTCCTTGAAGTGCACTAAAACCTTCTAAAGGCACCTGTGAAATTACAAAGAGCAACAATTGAGATTCGAGACCAGTTATGAAAAACCAAAAAAAAGGTTCTTTCATACACCATTGTAGAGCTAGAACAAAGATAAAAAATGGGTACAGCTAATGAAAAAAAAAAAATGTTATCATAAAGGCATGAACTAATATAGAGCTCTTCTAATATCTCTACGTACTCAGAATTAAACAGGTTCACGATTTTACAGTAAACTAAAACCCCATTTATCTTATCTGGATCTTATTTCAAGCATTCGATAACAGGATAAGATCCGGCTTATTACTTTTCAATACACTCTTCATTGACATCGACGTCTAAGGTTCACTTATTATTGCGAAAGTCATACTTTTGAATGGTGATAAAAGATGTATTTAACAGTAATAGACCGAAAAGTAATGGAGAGGAGCCAGACCCATAAATAATTAACCTTTGGGTTGAAACTACTTGAAATGTCAAATTATTAGTATTATCTTACAATTTTAGGTGTTGAATTACCTTTGAGGTGCCTGTCACAAACTGTAGAAGCCGAGCTTTATCTTCCTTGCTGAACCCTTGACCAACCTCCCAAAACCACTGGATAACAGGCGATGCTGCACTATATCCAGAGTACTCGGTATTTGCCCTCATATCATCCACTAGGAGACAGTTATCATAGATCAGGTCATATTCAGATAGGTCTGGCAAAATAAAGCATTCTACCATAAAATTAAAATTGGTTTACAACACTTACAATCAATATCTGGAAGACCACTTATCAGCAACTCCAGCTCCTTGTCATTAAAAATAGATATCAACTCCCTAGGAATTAATTCATTGAATCCTTCCAAAAATGCATTAATTTGAGGACGAATAGCAGTTGTCAAACGATGCTCAGCAACGAAATCAACATACTGGTGTTTATTCTCCTCGGTAACTTTAATGTTTCGACCACCAGGAATCAGCTCATGGTCAGTCACCTGCATCATATTTTGTAGAACATAATTATAACCAAAAAATTTGTCAACACAAGGGCTTGATCAAAGAATCAATCAAAATCCTTACCTGTGTCCTTTCATACAATATCAACTTCTCCTCATCAGCATCAATGCTAAAAGTAAGGTCCAAGACATCACTAATATCATTCTGAAAAAATAAATAAATAAACAATGAAGAAGAGGAAAAAAGGAGTGCAAAATATAATCTCTCTAATGAACCATGAAAGACAATTTTCGTTAAAGTAACGAACTCCATTGCTCCCATTCCCCCTAAAAGAAAAAGAGGAAAAGATATGGGAAATTGAAATAAGACCGACCTCAAGCATCCATTTTAGGTTTTTGAAGTAATCAGGATCAATAGCTTCAATATCATGATAAGTAACTTTGACCCCCAAAATATGCTTGTAGAAAGATCGAGTAAAGTGGACATCCAAGAGTTGCCCATCAAAAAGTGCTTTTCCTACCTGGAAAATTTTAATTAAGTGAAAATAAAGTTAGAGGAAAAAAGTGAGTTAATCCAAGAGGAGCAACTAGGGAAGGTACTCACAACTCGCCCAACAAATTTGAAGTATGAAAGATGTTCTGTTTGGTAGACTGAGTTGGGGTTAGGCTGGAATGTTGACTCATTGCCCACTGTAGTGAAAAGCAAAGCTCCTTTGTCAAATATAACCCTGGACAATAGCTGATACCATTCCCTTGTAAGCCCACCAGCATCAACACCTTCCTCTCCTTGGAAGTTAACAGTCAACCTCCCCTTCAAATCTTGTGTTGACCGCATCCGTAATTGGTTATATGAATCCTCAAGTATGTAAGCTCTTCTAACCGATATTCTTAGAGGACTGTGATGATGATCATGTTGATGCTTTATTTTGGACCTGAAGTGAGCACATTTATTATCAAAATCAACAAAGCGAGGGACTTTCAGCATGAGTGAAAATGACTTCTCAAGAAGCCCAGGATTCTGGCGGATAAAAGCATTTAACAACTTCCTATGCTTCTCTGAGAACTTCACAAAAGCAACATGTTTTTCATCAAATTTTGAAACAGGACCAGCAGCTTTCAGCTGGGCAGCAGATGTGCTAGCATTCTCGGCATCAGAAATTGCAGCCATGCCAAAATCATGACCAGAACCTAGCTGCGCAGGATGTAAATTCTCACACATAACGAAGAAAGATTCTATGTATGGTAAGATGTTTTGAGTGCCTGCAGGAAGGGGCGGTGTTACACCAGATTGTCTTGACGTGGAAGTCCTGGATGGAGATAATAAATCTGGCGCAGAATCTAAATAGCTCTCTATTTTGGTTATGCAAGTGCTCAACTCTATCCACAAGGGTTCTAAGGCTGCATTGATGTCCTGCACCTGAGAAAGAGCTGAAGAACACTCTGTTTCAGGAAGCAGCCGCAGATCCTTTCCCTTCTCAGTTATTGAAGTAACAAAAGAACTTAGGGCCTGTAAGACTCTTAAAATTGAAGCTCCATCAGAAGATGTTGTGCTCAGAAGAGCTTTAACTGCTTCACCAAACATATGTAACTCATCCATGGAAGATTTAATCAAATGTTGTATGACATCAGCTAGCTCAGAAATAAACAGATGACAATGGCTTGGAGCAATAGCCACCAGTTTTTTCATTATCTCTCCAACCAGACCATATGCATTATCTGACAAACTGGGTCAGAAACAAACCATCAGCCCAAGCAAATGGATATAAGGCACTAAATCATATTCAAAAATTAACAATGAAAAGATAATAATGATTTGATAGAAGGTGCAAACTGCATAATCCACTCAATTCTTTCTTTTCTTTTTTCGGTTGCAAAGCACAAATTACAGGAAATGAGAAATCGACCTTTCTTCAATAGAAGCATAAGAGATAAATGGTGGAAAAACAAATTTCTAACAAAATAGATGGCATAAAAGAATACGTTATGTAGACATACAACATACCCTTCCCGAGCAAGCAATGAGCATAAAAGTCGGAGCTCTGCTCGTGGGAGATTGGTCAGTACACTCTGCGCATCACATTCATTACTTGCACCAGATGTTGAAGGCGGGGATGAATTAGCAGTCTTTAAAGATGATTCAGCAACCACCAATGGAGCATCATGATTCTCAGCATTGACATCAACATCAGACATTGAAATTTGCGAAGCAGGGATCTGTCCAGTGGAAGATGCCCTAGATTTCTCAGAAGTGGGGGGCTTCCTTTCCGCATGATCAATGATTACATCCAACAAGTTAAGCAGCTGAAGCAAAAATCATAAATGAGCAAATAATGAACACAACGATGTAAAATTGCTTAACATATTTAGAATAGGGTTATCACTTGTCACCTGCTCAAGATGTGCTATACTTCTCAAGTACAGGGGTTGATTGAGAAGGCTCAAAAGCAATGCAATGGAAATGAATCCTTCCTGCTGCTGCTCACTCATCAAAGCTTTTCCATGTGACTGATCAATATTCCTTAGCTGTTGTAGGGTGGCAAGAGGCAATCTAAACTGAAGTAAGATCTTAGCAACATGTGGATGATTTCGAGCCAAGTAAGTGAGAGTTTCAAGAACTCGCCTAGACACCAAAGGAGGAACTCCTACAAAGGGAAAGGATAAGATAAAATAAGCCACTTAATCCAAGTACCACAACTCAAATCATGAACAAGCATAAAACTGCTCCAAACTTGAAGAATAAAAGGAAAAGTAGAAGATACACCTACAAAAAGGAAAAAAAAAAAGAAAGAGAAGTTTTTATGACAAGCCAACATTGAATCAGTAGGGGTTATGAAAACTTCCCATGTGTATCATATCTTACCATCGAAACATTGAGGACGAGAATACAGAACATTATTCTGGCAACCATAAAGCCTGTATGGTGGTTCAATTGAATTTAAATAACTGGCAGGCTTTCTTGTATCAAGCATCAGCATGTCCATCAAGATTTTCACCAGCTCTGTTCTGGTTTCATTATGTGCACATAAATTCAAGAGAAGCTTCTGCAATGCACCTTTATACAGTGGCTGCAGTATTTAAAATGTTAAATAAGTAAATCATAATCAAGGATGAATATCAGACGGAAAAATTAACCAAGCCAGAGAGAGCACCTGAACTATGCGAAGTAACCGAACCATTGCTTGAAGAGCTTCTGTGCCAATTAAAGGGGGCCCTTCAGCTTCAATTAACTTGGCAGAAACAGATCTGTGTGGCACAATACTTCCTCCGATCCTATCCAGGCTGGATCCAATGCCTTCACCTCTCCTAGAAGATTCACCTCCGCGATTCCTAGCGTACATTCCAAACAAGGTACGATTATGATAGCGATGTGCAAATCTCTCACGCAACATGTTTGCCTCCGCAGCAAGGGCAGGTGGGAAATTAGCAAGAATAGCATCAGATGATGTTAATAAAACCTGAGGATAAAAATGACAAAAGGAAAAATGTTTAGACATTTTCAACTTACAACTTAACATTTAACCACATTATAACAAAAATCATACCTCTTCCCGCAACTCTGAAGGAAATGTTGCAAGTATTGAGACTGTGTCCATTTCAACTGGTTGACCTTCGAGTTCCTGAGATTGATTAATCCTTTGCGCTTGCTGTTGCACAAGAACTTCAGCTCGGATGTCTGCAGGAAGGGCTGCAAGAAATTCTGGGTCGATATCTCCAGAATTCTGTTGTTCCGCATTTGAAGGCTGCGTCACTTGACCTTGCTGAGCTGAAAGAACTTCAGCACGCAGCTCCTCAGGGAGAGCATCCAAAAATGCGGGATCAATTGATCCAGAACCAGCACCACTATTTATCTGCTGCTCTGCCGCTGGACCATCTTGATCTGCTTCTCGACTAGAATTCTCTGAAACCTCAGTTACACTGTGAAGAGCCACATCTCGCACACCAGAAGCTGTAGAATTCCCAAAAGCCAGATTTGTTCTTCTTGCACGAGCAGCCTGTGGATCATGAGTTCTGTCTGAAGACCCTTGCCTTTCTCCACCATCATCATGGCCATCTGCACTTCCAATCTCAACATCAAGGCTTCGAAGGCTTTCACCTAAAGTAGCCCCACTACCGCTACTTTCTTGGCTCACTGCTTCAACATCACGAACAGCTGTATCATTCTGCTCAAATTGCGTTTCAACTGATTGTGAATGTCTACTTGATGCATCTATTACTTGCAGTGTATCACTTACAGCATTTCTCCCATCAGCACCAAGACTATCATCTATTGGCGCAGATGATGGAGGCGCATCAGCATTTTCATTATTAACATTGTTTTCTACAGGATTCTCAGGCCTTGCACCAGTCCCTGATTCCTGTAACTGAATATCTTCACCATGGGTCTGAGGTTCCACTATTAATGTGGTGTGATCAGAAGATTTCTCAGGGACTGGTCGCCTCAGTTGGGAAACAAGCCAATCTTCAAGGCCTTGTGGTACAGTAGCTGCACTTGACCCACTGCGATGCTGGCTCTCATCAACCCATAAGTTCAAAGGATGGCTGTGACGCCCATTCCTCAAGGATCGGAAAATAGTATCCAATCGTGATGAGGTGCCATCTGAGTTTCTGTCTGAAAGAATCATATCATGGGCATTTTTTGGAGGGAAGGAAAATAGAGAGAAAGATGGAGGGTGGTTAAAATTAGAGACGAACAGAGAAATACAAAATTAATAAGCATTAAGTTGTAAATTAAAACAAAATCAAAAAAAGTATATATCATTAGAATACAGGGAAAAAACAAACAAACAAACGCACCTGACTGCCTTGAAGAGGCTGAACGTAGTGATGAAGGTCCCAACAAAAAAGGATGCCTTGAAGGAGCTGAATTCTCACCACTGCGCCCTAAAAGACTGTAAATGGATGTCGTACGTCCTTGACGTCTAGAACCAAAAACTTCAACTGGCATTACACTAAGAGTTTCATTGGCAAAGCTGTGGTCTCTGCCAAAAACCTCAATATGGTCAAACACATCCATTCCGTTTGTACCCTCCTCCAACCTTAGAATTACTCTATCCTCATCATCAGCATCATCCTCATCATCTTCCTCTAATACTGCATCAAACTCATCATCATTAATCTCATGATCATCTTGATCTGTGTCAGGATGAGGCAGGTGATGTAGATTATCTTCCTCCAAATCATTATGGTCCTCATCATCATCATCATCATCTTCATCTTCATCTTCATCCACTTCATCCCCATCATCTCCAGATATCTCCTCATCCTCATCATCATCAAGGTTTCCTTGCTCATGGGGCTGGATTTCAAAATGAATCCCCAAATTGTCAACACAATTTTCAAGACCCCTTGCATCCTCAGAGGTTTCTTGCAAATGATCATCCTCAGTAGCAGGAGCAAAACCTCCATCAAGATCGTGGTCATGTTCCACATCATCTGTAACAGCTTCAGGCCCACCATAGTTGTGGACAGTATTGAAAGACTCAACACGGTCCACTGCAACTGCATCATGACTAGACTGAGATGCCATTTCCATGGACTCTGATGCATCGATATTATCTGCTCTCCCAGACTGACCATGGTCAGCAGGTTTGACTGAATTCTCACCTTTGATAGAAGAAGAATCAACAGAATGAACATGCTCCTTCGTTACAAGTTCCAAAGTTTTGATGATCCCTGTTACAACTTTTGATGACTCAGCATGATCCAAATCCAACACTCCAAGGGTGCGTGTTAATGATCTAACCAGACCAACATCTATTAAAGTGGCAGAAGCTTCTGCTGAGATGCATGAACCAGTTGATGTACGGGCAACTAGTATATCATTCAACAAATCAACAAAAGTCTGCATATTGCTGCTTGGAGGTTTGAAACCATCACAGGAGTCAACAAAGTCATTGAATATACAATTAATCTCTGTGAAGACTCTCTTCCTGGCCTCTGCAGAACGCACACAAGAAGCAACTAGAAATTGACTAGCCCGTGTTGCTAGTTTCTGCCTCCAGTCACCATCATTTTCCCTTTCCTTCGCTGAATCCCCAGAATATGGAATAAACCTGTAAAGAATGTGGTGAAATATTTCACCAGTAGATAAACCAGCTGAGCACCTTTGATTAGGGACCCTGTGGCTACCAATTTCACAATCTCTCCGCAGCAGCACATGAACAGATGAAGCATACATTAACAGGATCTCTGTCAAAAGTTTCAAGATGAATGCTATCTTTGCAATTGATGCAGAAGCATCTCGGCCAGAAACTTCATTCTCTTCAGATAAAGCTGCAATGGCTTTTCCTTTATCCTTGACAGCAGCAACATCAATTTCCATATCGGTTGATGATGGTGCATCAACAAGCACCTCTGTTCCAACATCATTTGTCAAGGAAGGTACCAAAGCACTAACTGAATCCAGAAGAAGCTCAAGCACATTTACAAAACTTTGAGGAGATTTTCTATGCATTTTAACTGACTTAGAATTCGAATCATTAAATTTTCCATGCCCATTCCCAGGGCCTGCTGAGTTCATATTGCACAAATTACCCTTTCCATCATTTTGTTGTGTTTTATCTTTGTCTGATGCTCTCTCCTTTTCCTTTTCTTTCTCCTTGCATTTATCTTTGTCACGGTCTTTAACCAAAACAATAGAGGGTCTGTCACCAACCATCTCAACTTGGCAGACAGACTTAACAGCCTGCATAAATATACCTGGATCACGAGAAATGACAGAACTTAGGTTAACAATGAAATTACGTGGACTGACCCTTCTATTTAAATGCCTGTGTGCCATAGCAGCAAGACTATGCTTTATCTCAGCTTCCATTGCCTGCCGCAAGGTTTGAGGATCTTCAAGGACATGATGGATAATGGTAGCAGCAACAATGTCAAACCCAGGAAAGAGACTACTTGTCGGCAATGAAAGAAGTGAACTTACACCTCCACCATCAAAAAAACAAACAGCGACAGAATGGGTTCTCGTCAGAGTAGAACATAGCTGCAGGACAGCATGCATTGTCTCAGATGGAAGCTGGTTTCTTATACAGCTACAAGCAATCTCAATCAGTCTCTTATGCTCATGAATATCGATATGTCTTGGAGATCCAAATGAACAATGCAACTTACTTTTCTTATCCTCATCAATATTGAGAGATGCCTGCATGCTACTAACATTCTCCCCTTTCAACTGCTCAACAATTTCAGCATTCAATTTTTGGTCCACTTGAAGTAGCCTATCAAGAGCAAGGAAAGCAGTTGTAAACCACTTTGGAACTTGACGTTTCTCCTTGTCTACTAAACCAGAGTCCCACTCCGAAAGTAAATCAGTTACAAGTTTTACCAGTCCAGTCTTTGAGGCAATTTCCCGTGCCGTCACATCCTCATGAAGAATTAAAGCAAGAACATGGAAAAGAGCAGAGAGCAGAGAATTGTTTCTGATATCAGAAGCAGAACTAGAATCTCTCACTTGGTCAAGAATGAAGGAAATGACACTGGACCTACATTGACCATCATTTTGGGAGCATATCAACAGAAGAAGATCCCTAACTGGGAACGCTAGAGATTCCTTCATCTGAAGCAGCTTTGTACATGTTAACAACAACTCCTCAACAGGAGGAAGTTGGACCATCTCTTCTTCAAGTTCCTGGCTACTGTCATTCGTAATATCTAAATTTGTGTCAGTTTCAGAGTTCCCAAGAGACATGGCAAGTGCCCGAGCAAGCTCATCGTCCTCCTGGGTTTCCTCTGGATGGGAGAATAACCACTCCATTGCCAATTCCACACTATTAGATCCAACGTGCCTCAGAGCTTCTTCTGCTCTAGACCTGGAAAATCCCATCTCTACAATTGTTAGTATGGCTGTTTCATTTAGGGGGGGACCAATAATACGAGCACTATTGCTGCTCATATTTTTCTCTTCAACACCAGAGTAAATGTGCCTGATGATAGATATAATTGCAGTGATGAAATCACAACTGCAATCAGTAAACTGTGGGTGGGTCCAAACCGGTAGCACTGCCTTAAGCACCATGGATTGAAGCACCTTCACAAAAGTTTCAGCATCCTTTGGGAAAGGAACATAGCCACTAGCAAGCGGTTGCACAAGCAGGTGTTTGGTGAATGGAGACAAAATAAAAGAAGAAGTCACCAGGTGATCCATAAGTTTACCAAAGCTAGCTAATGGACCATAAATCCATGCATGATCTCCATCTTCCTTTTTGTCCTGCTTCAGATTACCAACATCAGTATCCATTGGAGAGGCTGGAGCCCTATTAACTGCAAATAGTAATTGACTGGTAGCTTCAAAAGTTGTCAAAACTGATTGAACAACTCCATGGCCAAATAGGCAGTTTAGCATAATAGCATTGCAGGAATCAGGCCTTTCCAGAAGAATGCTGTTAATGAAATCAATAACCTTACCAAAGTAGCGACACTTAGTAGATATGGATGCTTCTGAGCCTGAAGAATTTACATGACCTCCAAAGTTCATGTGATCCAATGCAATAGACGCAAAACTAGAAGCAACAGATTTTGATGCAGGGGATGCATTAACAGTATCATCCCGACGACGAGAAGGAAGTAACATCACTTTTCCCAACTCTTGAAACAAATTGGTAATATGGAAGGAAAGTGACCTCACCATATAACAGCAAGAGGTGTGATATGACCTCTGCTTGTCGTATTCCTTTTTATTGGCAGATCCAGAAGCATCTGATGAAGTAGAATGATTGGCTCCAAACTGCATGTTTGAACCATCAATACCCAATCTCTGTTGAAAATCAGTAGCTCTGCCAAGGTCACGATAAAGGTTTACTACGTCAAACAACTGGGATTCAATGCTCCATCCCGGTATCCTTCTCCTTAACAATGGATCAAGGAACTGTCTAAAGGTGTTCAACCTTTGCTCTTCAGTATCAATTGCACTAGATTCCCATTGTTGTGACTCAGGCTCAAAAAAACTAGAACTACCATCATCATCTTCCACTTCAAGTTTGGCATCTTCAAAGAGAGAAAGCTGCCATAAAATTTCACGATGGACACGACCAAGGTCTTCCAGAACATCTTTGCTGCCATTTCCAAGTTCTACAAGCAAAGCACTAACCCAACGATTATCTTTGGATGCAGCAAGAAGCAGAAGGAACTCCACAAGGAAAAGGGGAGAAAAGACTCCATCATCAGGCATCAGCCTGGGCTCCAGTAAAAAGGACCTTGCAGCTGCACCAAATCCAGTCAAAGCTTTCTTCAAATGTTCCCTCAGAGAAGAACAGAAGGCACGTGCAAGAGGAGCAGAGTGATGCTGAGTAAAACCTTTAAAAACCATGGTGCTATGTAAAGCAATAGACATGCCCTCAGATGGCTCTACAATACTGGGCCTCAAAAGAAGCTTCAGTAAAGCCTCAATTCCTGATTTCTCCACAAACAAGCGACATGTTTCAGCCTTCTCTGTTGTTCTATGAAGCAAAACCATCAGATGAGAAATGCACAATTGGAGAAACTGCTCATCACTGATTCCTTCAATCACAGAATCAACTGCACCAACCAGACAACAATGCTCTTCATTTCCTTTGTCTTCAGAATCAGTTTCCATTGCAGTGCTGCCATTAACTTTTTCTGCAGATGATGACCCAGAAAAACTAGTGCTGTCCCCAAAGGAAGCAATTTTATTTACAATTTCAATGATTATATCAACACCACTGCTTCTCAGTGAAGATACATGGCGCAAAAGCTCTTCAACCGCGTTAGCCAAAGGAACAATTGCTTCATTCATAGCCAGTGCATACTTCTTGCTGGTAAAGATGTCAACAAGGAATTGCAATGCCGAAGTTTCTTTCACTGCCTGCAAGCCATTGGCATTAAGACAAATGGCACCAAGGCCATTTGGAACACATGTTATAGCCTTTGAAGATGGAAGCACCCCAGATAACACTGAAGATAAAAAGGCATCTGGAAGACCCAGTTCAAGAAGCGCAGGAAGACAAGTTGGATCTTTATGGATAATTTCACTCATAACAGTCACAGCTGAGTAATAAATATCACCTCCAAATTTATCTGCATTCCCATATATGAGCGACAATGTACCAGTCAGTGAACTCTCACGAGGATTGTGTGGTCTAGTAGAGTTTGCAGGAGCATATGTAGCAGAACCAAGAGCCTTCAAAAGCACCTTGATAAGCCTCTTTTGCAAGTACAACTGGTCACCATTGTATCTTGAGCATTCGACCATTGAATTATCATTTCCACCAGACATACCAATAACTCTATGAACTTCTGTCTGAAGCCTCTGAGCCAATAGCTCTACTCCACCCAGTTCTCTAAGCAATGACACAGCTGAACTGCTGTAATCCATGAGCTTTTGTAGAGCTTTGACAGCCAAATACAGAAGATGCATATGATTTGGGTCAGAATCCTCCAAAAGAGGTAAAAAGGTTGGAACCATTCCTGACCCTCTAATATTACTCCCCGATGCAGAGGATGACACGATATGAAGCAGATAGAACTGAAGAAGAGCCTCAATAAACGCAAGAGATGATGGATCGCTAGAACCTTTCAGTGACAAAACTGCCTTCTGGAGCAAATTCAAGAGAATCATTCGATTTCCTACGGTAAAACTAATACTTGATCCACTCAAAATCCGTGCCCGGTCATGAGATGCTGAATATGCAGCTAACTGAGCTCCCAAGGCAAGCATCGCAAGAGTTCTAATATTTCCAGGAATAGTTTCTTCTGACCGCACAATCCTGATTAATTCATTTGTATATTCTGGTTCATTCGCAAAAAATGATGTCAGCTCATCATTAGCATCATTAGACTGAACAAGCACAATAAATGCAAGAAGGCAAATCCTGGTGTACAGCCTGCATATCCTGGGCGACCGAAAGGCATGCGCGTATCTAATTCTTGTTAGCAATGAAAACCGGAGCTCAGTCGGTACATTATATTGTTCAATACAGAGCTTCATTATTAACAGATCATCATCCTTGCGCAAATGTAGATCTGGCATGTGTATGACTCTCGAAGTAGAATGTGCATTGCCACTTCTTTCCTCAGTCCCTTGAGTATTGAGCCCATGCAATTGAAAATAAAGGCTAGAACCAATCTGGTGTTGAGACTTGTCACGATCATTTTCTATACTGGATGGAAACAAACTAAGCCCTTCCTCCTGTGTTCCGTCATTTGACAAAATACATGTATACAAACCCAGCCCCTCCTCCTTACTCCCCCATCCCTGAGCAAGAGACAGCAGATAGCTGTTTACCGAACCACATCCAATCAAATTACCACTGCCATGGACCTTAGATGGGCTTATTTTAACAAGCGCAGCAAGAGTCTCCAGTGTAGCTATAAGAATTTCAGGATCAGTGGAGGAAAGTAGGAGCTTGAAATGCTGAAAGGAGAATGAGAGAATTTTATAAGATAAAACAATATTGGAGAAGCAAATAGATAGAACATCCCATAAACTAACAAGTTAGTAGGAGCTAAACAAGTTTGCAAGTCACGGAGGTTGAAAGAACAATTTCTAACTCTATCTCAACATACCTCCAAGCCATCAAATGAACTCTTGATGTTGCAATTCTCGAAGATTATTTGCATTACTCGTAGTATTTGAAGAACTGCATGCTTTGGAAATGGACTATCATCTTCTAGAATTTTATCTGATAGGAGAAGATCATTCCTACAAGACAAGTACGTCTTGAAATATGTATCAAAATGAAGAAACAGAGGCCTCCAATGATGAAAACTCCCCTGAATTAAAATCAACAGGTGAGTGAAAGAACCGATAGAAGAGGATAAACAAGTGGAAAAAGTAGTGCATAATCACCTTGGTGTAGTCCCATCGAAAGCCCGAAAGAGGTATTGCTATATCCTGTAATGGACTCCGGATGACCTTATCAATAAATGCTTTAATTTGAGGAGGCTGCAAGTAACAGTGCAATGTTGGATTTATTTCCCAAAAGAAAGGAGTAGAAGAAAAAAACGTAGAAGCTTTGGAAACTATTCAGGCAAGGCTCATGGATACAAGTCTATATTCCATTCAAGCAAGTTCACGACAACTAGTGCATAAAAAGACACTTATACACATGTTCCTTTAAGCATTTGTGCAAATGTGTGCTGGATATTCCCTAAAGAACAATGGGAATCAAGCAAAAGAGGAGTAATAAAAAATGTATGGAAAGATAATCTAAAAACACCTAAACTTGTAGCATAAAGCTGAAGAGAAATCAGAAGCTCAATGATGTTAAGGTCAAAACAAGAATATTTAACACCATGGGAACTCAAAAAATCACCTTTCATTCATTGCATACGAAGCTCTCCAAGTCTTGGCTAACTTGTGGTCATAATTATTCTTACCACTTTGTTAACAACTAAATATTTGTTAACTACTTGCCTTCTTGGGGAATGCACAAAGATGTTAATGCTTCTATAATATTTCACAAGCCAGCAACAAAAGTTTAAGGCTCTCAAGGGGATACGAAGCAGCTTGGCAAAGGTCTCAAAGTCATATCAAGCACAGAAGTAACAGAAAATAGAACATGAAATCTTATAATAGCCATTAATATCTATGAATACAGAAGTATATATTGCCAATATATATAAACACACACATGCCCACACAAAAACTATATCGTTATAGTTCATCACCAGGAAAAAAAAAAAAAAAAAGGAGATTACAAAAGAACAAAGTATATCCAATTACAAGCACCAGTAAACCACACAATAATAAAATATTCTAAAAGTAAAAGGTTACAAATGAAATAGCATTGATCAATTTAAACCGTCTAAAAACTCCAGATTTAAATAGCTTCAAGAGCATTAAATGGAAGAGAACAAATTGCACTCTAACCCTAAAAAAAATAATTTCATCAAGATTTTCAACAAAAAAAATTTCTAAGAAAAAGAAAGTACACTTAGAATCATCCAGAAAATTTCATACCTAGTGCAAAATAAACAGAATGCAGATTCACTAACATAACCTTTTTTTTCTAAAAATAAATATTATAGTGTCAGAAAAACCATCACGTCCTAAGAAGACTGTCCGTGACAAACTACATGCTTCAATTTTCTAATTCAGCATTAATTTTTCTTTTTAAAAAAAAAAAGTAAACTTCAAAACCTCCTATTCTTAACTAATATGAATGCTGTTCATGAGTAAACATGCATTATGTCAGCCCAACATCAAGAAAGATTATAACAGACACCAAAATATTCCCCGATTGATAAAATCATTAAAAAAAAAAAGCTCTTCGAAGTACTGAATGCTTATTTCGAATTAGGATCTTGGGCATAAAGGAAAAGACATGTCCAAACAATATAAGGTCTTAAGTTTAAGAAATTATACCCTTAAGAAAAGCCGCATAAGATAACGAATTGATGCATCACTATCTCTCAGTTAACCGCAGAAATCAATTAGTTGAGAATCAGCCAAATTGTCCATTATATAAACAACCGAAAAGTAACAGTAAAAACAAAATAAAACTAACACAACATTAAAATACTAGTTATTACAAGTACAACAAAAGAGTGATATTAAAAACCCTAGTGGGTTCACCAAACAATACAAGATTCTGATAAACCCTACCCAGAAAGCATTTTCTTGGGAAAATTGAACAAATATATATATATATATAATATGTATTGATAGCATATATATGCATACTAAATTCTAATAAACCCTAACCGGAAAGCATTTTCTTGGGAAAATTAAACAAAAATATATCAAATATATATTGATAACATATATATATATATACACATAAACTATATCATTATAGTTGCCAGAACAAAAATATTAGAAAACAACAAAGAGTATCCAATTACAAGCACCAGTAAACCACATAACAATAAAATATTCTCAAAGTAAAAGGTTGCAAAAGAATTAGCATTGATCAATTCAAGCATTAAACTGTCCGACAACCCCAGATTTAAATAACTTCAAAAGCATTAAATGGAAGAGAACAAATTGCACTCTCTAACCTAAACAAATAGGCTCATCTAGATTATCACCCCAAAAAAAAAAGGTACAGTTATAACCATTGCAGAAAATTTTATACCTGGCACAAAATAACACAGAATGCACAATTCACTAACATAACTTTTTCTCTAAAAATAAATATTATAGTATGAGAAAAATATCACATCCTAAGAAATCTGACCATGACAAACTACAGGCTTCAATTTTCTAATTCAGCATTAATTTTTTTAATAAAAAAAGCACCTTAAGTAAACTTCAAAAAAAATGCACGATGCAGTAACATAAACCTTTTCTAAAAATAAATATTATAGTGTGAGAAAAACCATCACGTCCTAAGAAGACTGTCCATGACAAACTACATGCTTCAGTTTTGCAATTCAGCAATCAACATTAAAAAAAAAAAAAAGCATCTAAAGTAAACTTCAAAACCTCCTGTTCTTACTTAATATGAATGCTCTTCAAGAGTAATATGCATTATCTTGTCAGCCCAACATCAAGAAAGATTACAACAGACACCAAAATATTCTCTGATTGTTAAAAACAACACTTGCAAATACTGAAGGTTTATATCAAATAAGGGTCTTAAACATATAGGATTAGGATGACACATGTGTCCAACTAATATTAGGTTTTCAGTTTACGACACTATACTCATTAAGAAAATGCACATAACATAACAAATTTTATTACAAGCTAAGCATCAATTCATTCTTAAAGCATTACTCTCTACCAGTTAACTGCAGAAATCAATCAGTAGAATCAGCCAAACACTCCGTTATATCAACAACCAAAAAGCTAACAGAAGAAAACATAATAAAATAAACACAACGTCAAAATACTAATTATTACAACAAAAGAGTAATAATTAAAAACCCTACTGGGTTCACCAAACAATACTAGATTCTGATAAAACCTTAGCGGACAGCCTTTTCTCGGGAAAACTAAACAAATAAAAATTAAAAAAAAAAAAAAAAACTTACGGGCTCAGAGTCGAATTTGATAGAAGGAACCATAGCGGTTTCACCAGACAAAAGCTGGCGAAGCCTTGAAGGCAAAGTCGATCTTATATTCTCCATCTCACCTCCACTTCTCTACTTCCAAATACTACAAAGACACACCGAAAAAAATAATAAAAATAAATAAAGCAAAAAATTAAACCCTAAAAAAACGGAAATCAGAGATTTAAAAAAATGTAAAAAAAAAAATCGAAACAGATCAGATATTAGATTACATAAACTATAAAGAAACACTGAAAGAGGAAGAAGATACCTGAGAAAGGAGGGAGAGCACAGCAAGGGATGCTTACACATTCGAAGTATGGAACAAGAAATTAAAGAAAACAGAATAAGAGAGACTTATAAAGAGAAACGACAAAAAAAAAAAAAAGAGAGAGAAAGAGAACCCCGAAATCAAATAGAGAGATGAGAAAGAAAAGAGGGGGTATTTGTTCTATGAGTGGCTTCGTTTACGTGTTTGTTTGGTTTGATTTTTGGTTTATTTGTTTTGGTTTTTTATATAATTCTGAGTTTTGCGAGGGATTTCTTTTATATAAACTAGAAAATTTCCCTACCTTCGCCTAGGGATTTTAAAATTTTTTTAATATAATTTTAACTATATTAAATAATAGTTATTTACGTAAATATATTATATTTTTAAAATAAAAATTAAATATTTTAAATTATATCTTCCTAGCAAATAAAAATTTTTTTATTAAATCAATGTCAAATAACAATATAAACTTTAAAATATAACTTCTTTTTTTAAAAAAAAATCAATGGATAAATTCATCAAAAATAAAGCTGTAATCGATTTTTTATCGATTATATTTCAACTTCTTAAATTGTATTAAATAATAATTATTAATTTAAATAATTTAAATATATTTATTTATTAAATAATTTTATTTTTAATATAAAAATTAAATATTTTAAATTATATCTTCTTTACGCATAAAATTATTTATTACTAAATTAATTTTAAATAAAAATATTGTCAAAAATTTTAAATAAAAAATATAAAACTATAAAATTTAACTTTTTGAAATCAAGAGACAAAATCATAAAAAATAAAATTTAAATCGAAATTTTTCACTGATCAAAAATTTCACATTTTAGTCGTGGGAGTTCACTGTAGTTTTTTTCTTTAAAGGATAAAAAATAATTACAAAATCTTTTTGACAAAATTTTTAATTCATTGTTAATAATTATTTATTCTAGTAATGGTAGATAATAAATAATTTTAGTATGTTGGTTCATTTCGTAATTTTTTTCAAATTTTATTTCATGTTTTTTGAAAAGAATATTTAGTATAATGATAATAAATAATAAATATATTAATTAATTTTTAATTCTTTTAAAAAAATTTTAGGGATGACAACAAATTGAATATCTATAATTTTTTAAATATTTGAATTTGAATTCATTTGATTTATCAAAAACAAATCTCAATTAGTTTAATATTCATGTACTATCTGAACCCGCATTCGATTAAAAAAATAATATTTATTCGATATTTAAATCCACTAAATATTTAAATTTATTAAATTATTTTTAACGTAAATTATAAAATATGATGATAATTAAATAAGTAAATAGATATCAAATTCAGATATCAAATTTTGTATGAATAAATACATTCAAATATCTGATAGAATTCAAACGAAAATGAAAATAGATTTGAGTAATGGATAGCTAAAGGTTTATATTCATCTGCTTTTAATTTGATTGAGATAGCAAAATCTAATATTTGAATCTATAATATTCGAATTTAAATAATTAATTAAATAATTTTAGGTATCTAATTTTTTTTTACTAACCATTATCTTTCCTTACAAAAATAAACAAAAATTTTTATTTTTTAATGATAATTATTGATAATAATGTTTGTGTTTATAATTATTTTCGAATATTAACCTATATTTTATTTACCTAAAGGTGAAAAAAAAAAGGGCAGCTGTCGCTGCCTCCTTCTCTTCTTGCTACGGTAACCTCAGGGGATACTTTTAATCTACAGTTATGGATAGTGTTTAATAAGGAAATCAAGGGCTGGGGTTTCAAGGGTGATGTTAGTTTATTTTGTTTTGAAAAAAAAATTATGATTAATTATTTTAATTTCTTAAAAGTTGAAAATAGAATTAATCGAATCTCTTCAAATAAAATTTCGTTTTATTTATTAATTTAAAAATAAGTTATATATTTTAATATAATAAAAAAAATTTAATTTAATTCAAATAATTATAAAAATAAAATCTATATCATTTTAGATCATTTAACGATTTAATCCGTAATATTTCTTACAAAAAGTAAATCTTGATTGAAAAAAATATATATTTAATTTTTTTTTATCAATTAGATTTAACTCGTATGGATAAGCATGCTTCCTAATTTGGTTTTAAGATCTCGACAAATCAGGACAGTGACTAAGAAGACTTAGAATATCCGAATTGTTCTTTTCGATGAAGAACTTTCTTCCGTCTTTTCCCCTTTCTTTGTTGGTTCCACTGTTCTCTCTCTCTCTCTCTCTCTCTCTTGGGACCCAATAGCTGAAAGTGAATGAAAAGGCAAAAGAAAAAAAAGTCCCATCCAAGCAGAAGAAAGTTGTAAAGATTCAGGCAAATGTGGGCATAATGTTAATGCACGACCTTTGACGTGCATTAACTGTAGAAGAAGAAAGGAGAAAACACTTGGACCAAAGCCATGTCTGGGATGAAATTATGAATGGGATTTTGGGATGGATGGGTGAAATAATCGAATTCGATGGGCAGGATGGATCAGCTTAATTGAAACTAGAGCACTACTCAGTTCAATGCCCGAGCATTGAGCTGATAAAAACCTCAATTCAATCGAAAAATCCGTTCTAAATTTTTTTTTTCAAAAATTTTTTTGTAATTAATTTCAAGTTAAATTTTAGTTGTTATATTGTTAATTTTTTTTTTGTTTTATTATTCGGCTGTAAATAAAATGAACTGGAAATATATATATATATATATATATGGAACAGCTTGATATACTGATGTAGTATCAGACATCTTATTTTTCATTTGAAAAAGAAAAAAGGGGGAGGGTCAAAGTTTCTTGGTGGAATTGTTAGGAGTTGGGGCTTCAAAACGAATATAATCATACATAAGCCCCTGTAATGCGGTGCTACACATTGGCTGTGTCAAGAAAATGGTGTTTTCACCTTCCATAAGCAGAGAACCCTTCACATCAATACTATAAAGCCGGTAAAGTCCATGAATTCCATGCCTTGTAATGGTGTTGTCATGTCCGATCACACCAGTTGTAAACAGTGGAGGATTTGCCTTCGGATTATTGATCCTGACTTGTAATTCTGCAACATATGCGGCTGCCAAAGCCACTCGAAGTTTATAGGTTCCGGTTTGATTTACATTATCAAGGTTGAACTTGATTTGCCATGTGGTTCCTTCATACTCATCATCATCCTTCTTCCTGAAATGAAAGAACTGCATCTTTTCTAACACCCAATTAATGAAAACTCGATATTTTCAAGGATATGAAATTAAAACAGTAGGAAAAACCTGGTAACTTGAGCAAAGAACCAATCAGTTCTGAAGTCACTAACACCAACCGTATAAATTAAGTCTCCATTAGGATATAAGTCTGAGTATCTTTCCCACAATCCGTATTGCCTAAACCTGATCGAAGAAAATGACCAAGATTTCACATTAGTCCTCTATATATTCGTCCTGTCGAATTCGCACAATATGTGTTTTCTTGATCAAATTTGCAGCACAAAGAACTAACCTGTCAGGGTGGTTCACATATAGTTTGTTAATATACTTCGGATCAGGATCTGGAACGTAGAATTCTGCGGCAGTTCTATCAGGGATGCCGATTTCCCACAGAGTAGGCCCATCTCTTGGAGGTTCATACACAAGGTCACCCATGTCGATATCGCAACCTGCATTTAACAGGTTTGCTGGAATGAGATTTCTTTTATTTGCGTATCAGGAAATGTTTATATTAGAAGTTAAAACGAATTCGATACCTGAAGTTATGGCAACTATGGCATTATTTTTGTAATCCCCTATGAAACCTGGGACCCAAGCATAAAGATTATAGTCGCCGGTCCTTACATCATTGATCAAGAAATAGCCATCTGCATCTGTTCTAGTCCAGAATTGGTAACCCTGAGATACGAAGTTTGAGGTTTAACCGTTTAAGTACATTAATAATTGGTTTTTTCTTTTTTTTTTCTTCCTTGATTCAGATTCATAAACAAGTGCCCCGGGAAAACAAGCAAACAAAAGGCTAACTGATGAATTTTATTCACCTTGCTTTCTGTTTGCCATGAGCCAACATCCCCTGGCGGTGCCAATCCCACGTAAGCACCATTTGCTGATATATAGTCATTGCTGACATACCTAAACAAGTTCAACTATGCAACTTGATTAAATCCACCGTTACTGTTAAAGAATCTATAACAATAATTAAAAAAAAAAAAACTATGTTACTCGAACTCTAGGTGAGTGTCAAATATGAATATGTATCCAACAGGGTATGTTCAAATCTTTTATAAGTTTTTCTATGTATTTGAAGGGTCATATCCTCGTACTCATGCCTAAAGATGTGTCTGATATAGATGTTAGATAAAGATACTTGAAGAAACATGGAAAAAAAAAAAAAAAGCAGGTAGAGAGGCCAAAACCCATGGGAGTACCTGTCAATGACTTGTAATCTACCACTGACACAACCTCGCTGCTCTGACTTCGGGAAATCCTCTGATGCTACGAAGTTGTAAGGCCAACTTTGGACTTCAGTCAACATCTGGAAATCCAATTTGGATTGCTTCAGGTGTTGTTCTGCCAAATTGTTATGCAGCAAAGAAAGAGCGGCTTGTGATGTTGCTAACCTGTGCTTTAGCGTCTTCCCATAGCCAAAGCGGATCATCGATGTCAATCAAAGTATTGAGATAAAAGAAAACGGGGCCAAAGACTTTCTTCCAAGGCTCTCCACGTTGAAACTTCAGCACCATTTCCTCTCCCAAGTAATGAGCACTAAGAAACATCTAAATGTAGCATTTTGGTTATAAGGTCGCACATAATTAGAGCAATGATCACATAGTTTACTTGCAATTGAAGGGATGATCAGAAAAATGAGTGGCAAATATTTAGGTAATTGCTATATATTTCTTTTGTTTGCTTTCTGTTAGTTGAACTACTTACTGCTAGATTTGTAGGACCAACATGAGAAGTAAGGTTTTGTTTCATTGGTCCGCCGGATCGGAACTCATTGCTTGGTGTGATTTGCCACCACCCCACTGGTGGATCGGAGCATATCCATCCATGGACATAAATATCTTTGTTCTCACACGAGTATTGATATTTGTCATCCACCTGGTATATAAGTTTAACCGGACATAAGTTTAGTAAAACAAACAGGCAGCCCAAATGGGAAGAACTAAAGAGTTGTACCTCGCCCTTGAACTCCGACTCCACGGGATGAACAACTAGAACAGCTTCAGGGTAAGCGAGGGGTCTACTTCTTCGTTGCAACCGGTCCTCTGGCAGGGGCATCCGCCTTTGCCTGTTATCGGCCAGTGCCATGTAGCGGAACCTGTAAAGTAACATGGACACAATTTTTAACAATTGCTTCAGGCAAATAAGGAAATTCGATCTTTCTATTAAACTGGAGGAAATTCGCATACTTGTCTTTTCTAAGCTTGAAGACTATCCTGGTTTGGGGCAGGTTGAAACCAGGCCACTCTTCCAGGTGCTCATAAATGGCGTAGGAATAAAACCCCGAGGATCCGCGAAGCATTGCGAACCTGTCTCGGCAGTGAAACATCGATCTCATCGTCTTGGAGATTAAAAGTGTGGTAAATTGTAGATGTGAGTGGTTGGATGTGCACACCTTTTGTCTATATTTAAGGGAACGTGCTTGTCCTTTAAAGAAGAACTCCATGTTCTTGTGAATGAGATTTCCACTTGTTCCTCATTCTCTACTATCACTTCGAATTTTGATCCTTTTATTCTGCATATTAAATGGTTTCTTTTTCAAATCAAATTACTATTTTAACTATAAAAAATATTTTTATTTAAATTTAATTATAAAAATGTATAAATATTAATATTAAAATAATATTTTCATATTATTATGAATAAAATCACAACTTTTAAGTTGATTCATATCTGACCCGAATCTAATTGAAAATTTTAAAAAAAAAAATTAGACCGCGGTCATGGACTCGACTAAGTCCGAAAATAAAAATTGGATTCTACAATGATAGTATAAGAAGAAAGGAAAATGCAGGCATTTTTTTTGTTTGCGTACACATAGAAGGTCCCTGTTGTTCTTGCAGTTCCTTCTTCACTCCAAACAAGGTCCCAATACCTGCATATGGATTCCATTTTCTTTTATATAAAAAGAAGCTTAGAAAAGATGAGAAGAAAATAGAAGCAATTTCTTTTAACCCAAGAAAGCTTGTTGAACCATAAAATAATTGTAGTATATATCGAATGAATTAAGTTAAGAAAGATAATTGCAATGAGATTTTTCATTTACCCTCTATTGGATTCTTCATTATGAATTTCAAGCAAATTATCGATGCCTTGGTAGCTTACTCCGGTGACAATTCCCTCTGGTTTTGATATCGTGACTTGGAGCATGCCATTATCCATCACCACCTGTGCTTGGCATGAAGTTAAAACTAATACATTAACAAGTATAATTTAACCTCAATACTTAACATTAGAGTTCAACAGAAAAACTATGATCAGGCCAAGTGTAGACCAATCTAATGGATATATATAGTACTTTATGTTATTTGGATATCCGAATTTGGGTGTGTTACATACAGGTAAGTTAAAATTTTTTTTTTATTTTTCTACATATTTAAATGGTAAATGGAGGACTATATCCCAAAAGAAGAGTATTTAAAAAAAAATGGAGTGATTTTTTATCGAAAGATAGACTCTAAAATCTACTAAAGCACATAAAATGATCGGCAAATATTGGTTGAAAAGTGTATTCAGGGAAAAAATTTCAGTTTACATGTTCATCCTGAATATACAATTGCACCCCTTGAATCGACATGCCCGATTTCTCTGTAACTTATTCGATTTGCAAAAGTAATTGCCTGGATTCGGGCTTTATATATAATGAAAGTTCTTCTTGTCGACTCCGCAATACGAACGTGGAAACAATTAAAAAAAAAAACCTTCATGGCTTCTAAGAATTGATTTTGTGTTGCTTTACTTGGATTTGAGAGCAAGCATCTACTTTGATCTTGTTTGAGAATTCTTTACTCAGTCGCTAACCATCTTTGGCTCACAAGGTAAAGCCGTGCATGAGCCGCTAAGTGCATTATGTTGCAGTCAGCCAACTGAAAACATCATGGTTTTTTACATCCTGCAGGCATCGATTTTGCATTGTCAACATAAAATATATATATATATATATATATATCAAAATTCAATAAGAAAAGCTTTAAGAGAGAGAAGTTGTTGAATTAAATAGAGAAAAATCACAGGGCAAGAAGTCCAATCAGATTTGTTGGAAGCTACCGAGTGGGTTTGGAAAATCAGTTGTCTATTTTAAAATATTGCTGAGTCAAAAAATGGCCCTTTGTTTTTCCTAGATTGCAAAATAAGTTAAAATACGATTATATAAATATAACATATATAAAATAAAAAAATATATTATAATATGATATATATAAATTTTTAAAATTTATATAATATAAATTATAAATATATCAAAATTAATATAAATATAAAAAATTTTAAATATAATTATAATATAATAATTTATAAAAATATAAAATAAATATATAAATTATTAAATCTAAAAAAATTTCACATTCATAATGAAATTAGCCTCTAGTAAAAGAGGGTCAGTATGTTGTTTTTTAGTCCTTTCCTCTGGTCAGTTGACACATGACTTAAGCTCATCATTATTATAAATTAGATCTGTTCAAATGACCGGCTTTTTGTCTTGCCTGGTAGACTTCTTTTACACTAGTTTAGCTTGAAAATAAAATCCAGCTACAGTTGATGCTTATCAATTCTTCCTCTACGTTGTTTATGAAATCCGGTTTTTTTTCGGTTATAGTTGATAGTTGTTAATTGATTCCGTCTCTATTGTAGAATTAGATATGAGAGTCTATTCTCATCCAGCTCTTCATGAAAAAAAAAAAGGTTAAAATATATTTTTTTTTATTTTTAACATATACAAGTAGTTAATGGGTAATAAATTGAATCTTGGGATTTAGTTTATTCTTGAAAAAAAAAATTGAGTCGCAGCCTACTCAATTTGATCCGCAAATAAATCTATACGAATTTTGTGTTATATATTTCATTCTTTTATTTCAACTAATTTTTTTAACAAAAAAATCTAAATTGAAACGTAAGTGAAGAATTACATATATTGAGATTTAAATTTTAAATATGTTGAATGTTATTTTGAATAATTGCATGAATTAATTGGATTAAATCTTAGATTTTTTTTAACCAACCTTTTAGGTTGAAAAAAATAAAATATAAAATCTCCTTGGCTGAAGACGTAGCTCTTAAGAGTTATGAAATTAAGTCTAATTTCTTTCATGGAATCAACTTTTTCTTTATAATTGTCATTGGTACAATTAGGGAACCAAAAAAAATAATAATAATAACTCTTAGAAGCAGACCCAAAGTATATCATATTAGAGTGGAGATCTCAAACCTCTTGGAGGATCCATTAACCCAAAAAGAAATAATCTAAAGCGAGGCAATGAATTTATTAAGGTAAATTTGCAGCAATACAGGAGATCTTTAGCTGAATTTTTCATATAAAAAAATAATAATAACCAAGTAATTTTAGTGAATACATTTTACGAAGTTCTGACAATCTAAAGGTAGAATAATCTGTTAATTATATGCAAATTCAAAGCTTTTTGTGCTGGAACTAATTGAGAAAAATAGCATCACTTATTACCAGCTGATCCCCTCCTAGCCTGAAATGAGTGCTTCTGGTATAGCATTGATCAAAAGGGCAAATAATAAACATTCAAAGATTATGATCCAATTCCATCTCCTATGACAATATTTACCACTCCACATATTCTTTCTTGGAATTACTTGAAGTTGGGGGGCCTTCAAGTCGTATATAATCATACATAATCCCTTGAAATGGACCGGCACTTCGGGGTTGCGTCAGAAATATAGTGTTGTCACCTTGAAGAAGTAGTTTTCCAGGTATATCTACATTGTAGAGCCAGTAGAGTCCATGAATTCCATGCCTTGCAATTGAGTTGTCCCTCCCAAATAGTCCACTTGAAAATAAAGGATTTGATTTCGGATCATTAATTCGAACCTATATAGATCAAGAAAATCCCATTATCACCAGGGTGAATTCGCATGCTGTATAATGTTAAAGAGTCTTGCAGAGTTGAGAATTTTGATAGTTATATATACCTGCAATTCGGACAAAGTTGCAGATGCAATTGCCACACGTAATTTATAGGAATTACTCTGATCTACATTATCAAGTTTGAACTTAATTTGCCATGTGGTTCCTTGATACTTGTTATTATCGGTCTTCCTGTAATGCAGAGAGACATTGTTAGTTAAGATAATGAAAGTTATTCGACGCCTTAAAGAAGAATGGAACTCTCTGTATCAGCCAAAAGGAAAAAACTAACAAATCGTAGGAAGGGCAAAGGTCAAAATCATACTATGAATGTTCAAAAATGAAAATGATAAAACGAAAATCGCAATGATACATAATTAGGAATCTTGCCTGGTTACTTGAGCAAAGAACCAGTCTCTTTTATAGTCGCTAGTTCCAACTGTGTAAACTAGATCTCCAACAGGATACAATTCTGCGTATCTTTCCCACAATCCGTACTGTCTAAACCTGCCACCAGAAGGGTATATACATATGACCAATATTCTGTTTTGATTTTAATAACCTCTTACGTAGAGGTATTCATGGCTGGTCCAAGAAAATTTTTTCCCTTACACAAACCTGGATTAAAAGTTCATTTCATTGTTTAAGATAATAGTAAAAAATTAAAGAAATATATTTTTATGCTAATATTTATAATTAAATTTAAATGAAAAATTTTTATTATTTAAATGAAAATTTAAGCTAAGTCGGACTAGCATTAACCACAAAACTTTTACTAAGGCTCGATCCAATGTAAGCCGCACTTGTTGGGCTGGGTGGAATGTCCTGCTAGTCTACTTTCACGTTAGGGAAAATCACTTACAAATTATGGAGGGCCTTAAATTGAGCTACTACAATGTTTTTGCACAAAATTAAGAAAATAACCGCAGACAAATATCAATACATTGATTATTTCAGAACTGTTATAAATGAATATTAAAGTTACTAAAATTGATTGTGGAATGGCTTTTAAGAATCCCTGGATTAAATTTTTAGAAACTACAACATCCACAATTAAGGCAAAGAATGAAAGACTAACCTGTCAGGATGGTCGACATAAAGCTTGTTAATGTACTTAGGGTTAGGATCCGGAACATAAAATTCTGCAGCAGAACGATCAGGGATGCCTATTTCCCACAACGTAGGTCCATTTCTTGGAGGTTCATAAACGAGATCACCGACCTCAATGTCACTACCTGTATTTACATAATTATTGCTAACATGGCAACATTAAAACGCTTATATTATGATACCAGGAAAAAAAAATATATATATATATATATATATATATATTTATATATATATATGAAGAACTCAAACAATTTACAAAACTCTTTTAAGTACCTGGAGTTATCGTAATGGTAGCATCAGATCGATAATCTCCAATAAAACCAGGAACCCATGCGTAAAGGTTATAATCACCAGTTCGTATGTCATTGATAAAAAAATAGCCATTTTCGTCTGTCTTGGTCCAAAATTGGTAGTCCTAAAAGGAAAAATAGCAGTTTTATTTTTATAATATGCAAGTGATTATCTTTGAAGCTAACTTTAAATAATGTGAAATCTTATTCCGGAATTACTTTCTTTCAGTTCCATCGTCATTCATCATCATATCCTGGTGCATACTATATGCTATAATGGGGAGGCATGCATGCACCTCACATATATATATATATATATATATATGTATAGTATAAGATGGGCTTTAATTGGAGTCTAATGTGAGGGTATAAAAAATCACCTTGCATTCTCTTTGCCATGACCCAGCATTTCCTGGCGAAGCCAATCCAACGTAAGCTCCATTGGCTGGAATGTTGTCATCACTAACATATCTAAACAGTATAATCCAAAAAAACTTGGAACTTGATTTAATCAATTGGGGGTGCTTGCTATGCTACATAATGTAAAGAGAAATTCCGTACCTTAGATGAACAAATTCTTCTTTTCTTTCACCCTATGTTACTCAAAACTTAGGGTGAGCATGGGATACGTCCATCACAAGTAGGCATAATTTTTTTTTAAAGTTTTTTCATATAATTGGAGTATTATACTTTATATTCATGCCTGAATAAATGCTAAACATAAATATAGAACACGGATATTTTATGAAAAATGAAAAGTTTATATAACATAACTTTCAACAGTCGGTTTTTAGAAGCTAGTCTAGCACCAGAGGAAGCGTCAAGAATAGCTAAATAACCATCATCTTCTTGTTGGGTTCAGTTAATTTTTGAAATAGAGAACTTGAGCTTAATTTTATGAATTTTATTTGCATAGATTTTTTCTCGACCAAAGCAAGAGAACATAAAGAAGGCTGAAATGCCAGAGGATTGTAAGAGTCTATACCTGTCATTGACAAGAAGCCTACCGCTGACGCTACCCCGTTGGTCCGATTTAGGGAAATCCTCTGAGGCTGGGAATGTATAAGGCCAGCTCTGGACTTCAGTAATCATCTGGAAAGCCGTTAAATTAATATTAATCAACAGCTTTTAGACATTCTAATTGTAAAATTTATGGTGCAAAACAATTGCAGCCTTTCTCTGTTCCACCCCTTAAACTAAACCTGTTCTTTAGCATCTTCCCAAAGCGAATATGGGTCATCTCCGTCCATTGCAGCGTTAAGATAGATGAAAACAGGGCCGAAGACTTTCTTCCAGGCCTCACCAGGACTGAATTTCGGCACCAGGTCTTCCCCAGAATAATGAGCACTGAGAAACACCTGATCAAACCATTTTTTTCATCATGTCATCGTCCCTATTGAGGGTTTTCAGGCTTTTGTAAAAGAAATTTTCAGCTGTAACAAAAAACAAAAGGCGGCCAGCCCAGGACTCTTACAGCAAGGGTTGTAGGGCCGACATGTGAGGTTAGGTTCTGTTTGACCGGACCACCGGAACGGAATTCATTGCTGGGCGTGATCATCCAGAATCCTACTGCTGGTTGATCGGTGCATATCCAGCCATGGACTTGACTATCTTTGTTATCGCACGAATATTGGTACTTGTCATCTACCTAAAGTCACATTGGGACAATTTCTTTTAGCCAAAATTTTCACTCATTCCTACATGATTGCTTTGGTTAGCACAAAGAGGGAATTATGTTTATTTATGCACTGGAAAATGATCACCTCTCCTTTCAGCTCCGGCTCTACCGGATCAACCAGTAGGACGGCTTCTGGGTAAGCCAGCGCCTGACCCCTTCCTGGCATTCGGTCATCAGGCAAAGGCAAGTATCTTTGCCTATTGTCTGCCATTGCCATGTAGCGAAACCTGTTCAGAAACTCTGTAGTTAGATGTCTAAATGTTCTTTTATCTTTCCCTTAAAGTTGAAAAAACTTAGAGTGAAGACTGAGGAAGTTATAGCCTTGCAGGGTGATTAATAGTAGCTCAATTTAATATATTTATGTTTCCTAGTGGCCATTAAATTGGTTTAAAAAGAAAGAGGTAATTAAACAGATTGGTTAATTTTTGTACTTGTCTTTTCTGAGCTTGAATGCAATTCTGGTTTCAGCAAGGTTAAAACCAGGCCAATCTTTCAAGTGCTCATAAATGGCATAAGAGTAAAAGCCTGAGCAACCACGCAACATAATGAACCTGAAAAAGTTTGAACAAATTTCATATAAAAAAAATATTTCTTAAAAGAATATCTGCAGGTTAGAGAATGGAGCAAGAGGGACCTTTTGTCAATACTCAAGGGAGCATGCTTGCCCTCTTGGGAAATATCCCATGTTCTTGTGAAAGAAACCTCAACTTGATCCTCATTTTCCACTATAACATTAAAACTTGTTCCTTTAATCCTGCATATAAATTCAGTTCTTGATTCAAACTGGATTGAGAGGTGGGGAAAAGAAATAAACTAAAATTAAAAAAGAATCTTACACGTCAAATAAGCCAGCAGTTCCAGCAGTTCCTGGTGAGCTCCAAACAATGTCCCAGTACCTGAATGTTAACATTTGAAAATACAGTCACAATGCAGATTTTTTAAATCAACTGCTAGATTCAATACCAAAATGGAGAGGGAAGCCCGAAGCAATGGAAGCTATACCCTCTATTGGATTCTTCATTTAGAACTTCTAGCAAATTGTCAGTGTCATTATATTGAATGCCGGTCACAATTCCATCAGGGTTCGATAATGTCAATTGGAGTAATCCATTATCTATCATCACCTGCAAAAAAATGTTGCATGAAGTTCATCAATGAGCTCCATCATGTTATGGTTTTCATTTTGCAAAGAACCAAAAAAAAAAAAAAAAAAGGGAAATACATGAGTATCTTGAATGTGGAGTTGAACCCCAATAGGCGGCATGGTTTTGAAGATTCGAAAAAATAATTTTTTGGCTGCAGATTATATTGTCAGAGGTCCACGAAGATTTTGAGTGCGATCTTGGCCAATTAAAATGGTTTATAAGAATGTTTTTTGGCATAGTTTTCTTGAATTGGAGATAAAGCATTCCTTTGTCAATTCTTTTATCCAATCTCTTACTACTGGCCCAATAAAAAAAAAAAAATCAATCTCTTAACTTGGTCGCCACCGCAGTTTGGTGCCGCAAAAGCGTGCAAGAGTCGCTATGTGTGAGCAGCCAATTCAACATCAATTAATGGCCAACGTATTAAGTATGTCGTGGGATCCATATTTGGATGTTAATTAAGTTATAGATGATTTATCTTAAGATTAAGGCCTGATAAAAGCAATTGCTCTTGAAAATCAAGAATGATTTTTCATCCTCTCCGAATGATAATAACTTCGATAATAATAGTTTCAAGTATAAGCATAACATTTTACTTTTAAATGAAAGATATAAATATAATAGTGCTCTACACCATCCAGCCCGCCATGACACTGTCCAAATTCCTTTTCTGACTTGTCTCCAGGGGAGTGGGAGACTACGGTTTATGGGGCTAGCACGACATTCGCCATGGCCCAGATAAGGGCTAGCATAAGAGAACCCATCTCAGGCCAGCACCCGTTTATAGACATTATGGGCTAGCTTGATCCGACCCAACACTTCCGTCGATTTTTTTTTTCTCATTTTGCTCTAAAAACACTTTTCTTTATCATAAAATAATTAATAATTCCATCGAAAATCATACTAGTTTTATTATTTTTTGCTTAAAGGTGTAACAACAGAATCAAGCTTTGATGAATCAGACACAAATACTTAAAAAAAAAAAATCAAATTCCGAATATTATCCAATCGTTATTATTAGTACTAGAGTATTATAGATACAAAATCTGAATTTCTTTAAATTCTCACGACTAAAAGTACAAGTATTTAAGCATAATTTATTAGCTATAAATAAAATTTTGAAATGCACTACCACATATTTACGGATCAATTTCTTAAATTTAAAATCATCTTTATCTTTATTATTAAAAAAAATCTTTGACCAGGTTTAATGTCATGAATCAAGAGATACAAACTCAATTAAGAAAATGACATAAAATCCATAAATAAAATAATAATAAGAAAGTAAATTTAAAGATATTTTTTTATCCATCTTAAAAAGCTAAATAACAGAAAAGGTTTTCACAATATTTTCCGAAAATTAGCATTATTATTATTATTGTTATAATTTGGACTGTCAGTATATTATCACAATCTGAATGAGTTTTATACAGCAACAATAGTATTAGGCATATGCTCTAGGATAACATAAGATACAGAAAATGGAAAATGTAGCTCTCAACCTGATTTACATAAAGCCCGTTCTGTGTCGTCTACTCCGGCTAATGCACTTGACTGGTCTCGGCCTTCTGGAAAAGAAGTGATCCTAATAAAACAGCAATGCCGGTTATTGCGATGGTGAATAGAAGCCGTCCCCGTAAATATTCAGGTGCCTGTCTTCTCCGAGCACCTTGCTCCCTTTCAGCTTCCCTCACATCCCTAACAAACCATAGGTCCCAAATCCGTTAATTAAACCCATGATAATTGGTGTACCATAATTCTCTTGAGATTAGGCAGGAAAAAAAAGACCCAAAGTCTGCCGTGGTTTTTAGAAAACAAAGACTTAAGTACGGGTGGTATGTTCAAACATTGTTGCAATAAATCTTAGGTCACAACATTAACTTCTCAGACTTTGTTAACTGGTATTTGCCGGAATGGAGGTAAGTTCCATCCATTTGCAGGTGAAAGGAAACTAAGTTAAATTATGCACTATTTCTTGGCATACAAGAGATGTGTGGTTCTTGCGACTAATGGAAGAGAGGGGAAAAAGGACAATGACAATGGCTTATGCAAACATGGTCAAAACAGTCTTTGTCGGTGTAAAATCACAAGCTAAGTAAATACTTTTAGTTAGCTATGTTTGTACAGAATGCAGCATTAAACCAAACTATTGACAAAAGCTGGCTCTACATAGGACAAAATATTCAATAGAAAGCATTGAATCCTTTGCAGACTGAAATCCTCTGCAGTAATTACAAATTCTTAATTTGCAGATTGAAATACTCTATAGTAATTACAAGTTCTTAATTTGCAGAACGAAATCTGCAATGAGTACAAAATGCTAACCTAAACCATGCAAAGTACCAACTAGCCTGCTAGATACTATGAAGCCAAAAGTATTTCACAACATGGAGCATCAATAACAAGCTTAGTAATAGAAACATAATTTGAGGAAAAGTGATAACTGATTAATAAATCTACACAAACATTCCAAAATTAAATTATAGTGTATGTACCTAGAAGATTCCACATGGCTTTCTGCAATACCAGTGCACCTACTTTCATGGTTATATCTTTCTCTCAGTCTAATGTATCTGTTACACAGATAACACAACTCGGTCCGGTTCCCACAGACTTCCTAAAATCACAAAGCAACAGTAATATTGCGCCTAAAATATACTATTTGAATCCTTTCATTGAAAATTATTCATAATTAGTACCTGATGCTCAGCCAGATCAACAGCAGGCAATGGAAACTCACAAAATTCACAAGTAACAATCCTCTGAGGGCAATTTTCACCTTCATGTATAGCTAGAATTCCACGTTCCATTGTCTCGCTGCACAGTGAACAAGCCACCTGTTCATATACACGAGTCAATCGCATGAGCGCATGACCAATTTAATACATGCATTACATGAGATTTTTAAGTAGTTATGCACTTGCATGGTACCTACAGACATAAATGAGCATGACTGAATCAGCCAATTGCCCTGGTTAAACAAAATCATGGTTGACTGCACCTACTCATTATTATCAATCAGTGAAGGACCAGTTGGAGTCTATATTCTCTTTTATTTCAATTTATAATATTTCAAGACTTCATTGACAGTGAACATTTACAGTTAACTAACCCTTAGGGGGTTGATAGATTGTTTTGACCATATAAGTTGCAACTATAATCTGAGAAACTAGTGCTTCCTTCATGCAGAATTGAGGCCTCCAAACAACGACCACAATCCCCCCTCCCCCCCCAAAAAAAAAAAAACAGTTCAAATGGGATAACAAAATCAGGAAAGGTTATCATTTATCAACTCAAATATCCAACAATCTAAAAAGGCTTTATCTATTAGCTTTTGCAGATAAAATACAAATCCTACTCCTATAAGATGTTGCTATGAGACAACATAGTTATGCCTCCCCCAACCTTCCAGAAATAAGATTTTGAAAGAAAAAAACAAACCATGAAAAATTACCACATTTTTTAAGATTTGAATACTAGAAAGTATCGCCGTTATTAAGCTAAAGCCAAGGGTCAACAGTTTCCTTGCTTCTAGCTCAAGTAGCATCAAAAGCTATCAAAACGATGGGCAAAGCAGAGAGAGGAAACAAGAAACATAAAGAATTGATTCATTTGAAAAGGGTCAAAAAAGCCTAAACTGTCGCTTACCAGAGCATGGGTGTTTAAGAAATGTTCCTCAGCATGCTTTTTTGGAACCATATCACCACAAACTTTACATTTTTCTAGATTCCGGGAGCAATGAGCATAATGCAAATCAATATTTGAAGAAGGTATGGCCCGTTCACTGAAACATTGAAAAGAAAAAAAATTGATTGTTAAAAGTTCTAGGCAAGTGAATTTCCAAACAATTGCTTATGGAGTAAAAAGACCTCCACCTTTGTAAAACTAGATTAATAAAAGAAATCATTGCAACATCAGACTGCCTCAAAACGAAGGCATGCATCAAAACAAGACTCAAGACCTAATAATGTACATCTATCTTGCATAAAAACAAGGGAATAGATAAGAGCCTTGGTAATCTTTGATCCAAAACTTATATTCACATTCCTACCTATGTTAAGAAAACAACAAAGCACGCTTCAAGGTTCCTTATGAACTACAGGCTTTCATGATAAATTGGCAAAAGAGGAATCTGAAAGCTTTATTCAACATACGCCAATGCTAAGCTTGAGACCCAGCATCAACTGGACTATAAAGTTATTGTCAACGGAAAATAAGCATGACCAAGAAAGAACCTCAAAAAAGATTCCCAAGAATTATATTTAAATGTTCAGAATACCCGATAATTGAAGCCAAATTTTCATAATTCAGTGGACTTTGAACAATTGACAAAGATAAAGACCGTGATCACATGAACTCACTGCAATCATAAACGCATCAAACAAACATAATTTCAGGTCCTAAACGACATCAAAGCAGGAAACTCAACTCAAGTCACTCACTTTCCAGCTTGACTTGACCAACTTAAATCACTAATCATTTTTAAGCATGAACTAATCTCCTGCTACACAAACTTCAGAAAAAATCAGGCAACAAGAATTCATCCGCAACGCAATTTTAAAATTCAGCTGATAAGAGAATAAAGAAACAAAAGGGTGGGATCGGGAAGACAAGAAAAAGATTGCATAAAAAATTCAACGAATTAAAATTAATTCTAGAAAAAGATCATTAAATTATACAAATTCAAGAAATCCTTATATTAATATATACCAGTGATTGCATAGGCGGGTGGCTTGGTCCGAATCAATTGCCATAGGCGATCCGTTAAAATCTGTGGTCGACAAAACGAAAATCATAAATCAATTAAAAAAAACAATTAATTGAGGGTGAAAATCGGATAAGGGGAAATAAACTATTGATAAAAGATTAGCAAATTAACCTGCAAAAAAACCCTGGATTCTCGTTGGAAACACTACTCTTTACTCTTTTTTTTTTTTTTTCCGTTATTTTTTTAATTTATACGGAAGGATAAAATAAAAAAACAAGGGGATTAGGGCAAGGGGCAAAGACCGAGAATTATTTTTGATTATGAACGAATTTAGATGCATGGTTGGCTACCACCTTAGAGAAATGAATCGGGTCGGGTTGGATTTAACTTGTACAGTAAAAAGTTTTTGCCGATCCAATCCATCTAGTTGGGCCTTTGAATTTTTTTTAATAATAAAAAATAACTTGTTATATTTATAATTAAAATTAAATAAAAATTTATGATTTTTTTTGAAAAAAAGGCCATCAGTTAGGTGGCCTTCTATTTGTACCTAACAAAAAGAAATAACAATTCTAAAGCTTTAACTTAATTGGGTTAGCTTGTTCAGTGTTGTTTGGTTTCCTTTTGGGTAATGCATTGTCTAATAATGATAAGAAAATCCCATAAAGTTGGCCAATTAAGAGCTTTTAGTTTTTATGCTTCATCACAAGGTTTATAGACCAAGCTTTCATTCCTAAAAGTTAAACATAGATACAGCAGGCTTAGAATATTTTTTTTTTTTTGCTTTATTTATTTCCTTTTTTTAATATTTTATTAAATGGAGTTTCATTTGATTTGTCAAGAAGAAAAAAATTAAAGAAAAATTATAATTTAATAATTGATTTATAAAAGAGTACATATTTCATATGATTAGATCTATTCAAAGATCGAACTATTCATTCAATCTGATAAGTTTAGTTCATATGAGTTGGACCTTAAACAAACATTTTGTGAATCCGATTCGGCTCAACTCGGCCAAATTATTATTTAATAATGAAAATTTAAATTTAAATTTAATTATAGATATATATATTAATATAAAAATATTTTTAAATATTTTTTAAAATATAAAATGGGTTGCCAACTCGGCTCAAGCAAGCTAAGGTAAGAGGATAATTCGACTCATTAACAAGCCTACAAATGATTCAAGTTCAACCGTTAAATTATTTTTTAATTATTTTTTAAAATATTTCTTTAAATTTCTTTAGTCTTACCAAATAGACTAATGAACCTAGCAGGACCCGTTCCGCCATAACTTTGTGCTTGAAAAAACCATAGAATTATTAATCTTAAGAGGAGAAAATCCATATTCTCCATCACAAACTCGATTCTCTAGACCACATTATAGGTTTAACTAATATTAGTAATAACGTCTTACAAAGGGTCCTAATTAAGTATTAATTTGATCATAAACTTGATTAATCATTAATACGTGGTCAATTATTGTATTGTAGATATGTCCACAATAGGGAATTTTTTTTTCTGTATAAACCTCCGTTACCCTTATTATTTTGAGATTTGTGCTGTATTGGTGGTTTCGCAATTCGAAACATTAAATTAATAATATTTTATAAAAAAAAAGTTATTTAGGCAGGTTTTGGTAATTTTTTAGATTAATTAAAATTTTTTTTATTAAAAATATTGTAGTTTCAAAATAAGCAAATGTTACATATATTAAAATTTAAAATTTAAATATATGTTAATTATATAAATTAATTAAATTAAATTTTATGTTTAATTAAATAATATTTTCACTTTTGAAAATCGTGCCACGTGATGGGATCTTCATGATAAATTGAAAGGAAAGAGGCACTACTAAAAGTTGGCTCCTTAGATGCGATGGGTTAATATCTTTGATGGAGGCATTATTGAAATTACATTTTTTATTATATATTATTTGTTTTTATGTTAGGTTTGTATCTATAGTTTTGTTCTTTGAAAAAAAATATCTTTATATAAGGGGGATGATCTTTATCTTATAAAATTATAGTTTAATTTTCGGATATTAAATACGAAATTATTTTCCCTCAATCGTTGATTCTTAGAAAGAGTGTGTAATTGTTGGTGCAACGATTTAGAACAAATTTTTGCAAATGACATTATTATTGGTACAACAGGTCAACACTATTGATGTAAGGATCGTTGAAGTTGCGTATATGACCATTAATTTCTAAAACGTTCTAACTAATTTCACTGTGGTTAGACAAATTAGCATTGCTCCAATGCAAAACTGTATATTTTAGTACTAAATCTATCTCATTGTGTTCACGCATTTCCTACAGTTTTTAGTAAATTTAATGCATCTGATGAAGCGACGACAAGAAAAATAAAAATAGATGCTTGTCCATAAAAGATGCAAGTGTTGATTAATTAATCTCAAGAGTAAATTTGTAATAATATAATATATTAGTATTTTATCAGCCAGTGCCTTAAGATTTTCATTTAGGAAGTTATTATTAACAATGCACTAAAAATTCATCAAAATAATTATTATATTATTGTAAATAATAATTTATTATTTATAATTATAGTTTGGCACTAAATACAATAATTGAAAATTTTATTCATAATTTTAATATATTAAATAAAAATATTATTTTATTTAGTAATTTTAAAAAGTATCTAAAAACACTTGCTTACAAATTTCATAAATAAATAGAGAAAAGCTCAAATATTTATATTAAATTTTCTAGTCAATTTGTGGCATGCCATATCATGCTGCACAAACGAATTATTCTTGCAACATAAAAATATAAGCCTCCCATGGATTCCATCGAACTCCAAGTCAAATGTATTATAATTTTATTGGTATTATAATTTATTTCGTTTAATAAAATAAAAGATCATATAATTATAAATGACTTATTTATTTAATCAAAATAAATACTAAATTTTGTCAATAATAATATTGTTTATTAGTAAATGCTGTATTTTTAATTTTCGTAAAAAACAAAGACTTTTGTACTCTTAAAACAAAGTTGAAACTTACCTTTTTTTTAACTTTTTATTTTTTAAAGTAGATATCAAATACATAAATATATAAAAATTTTAAAAAATTAAATATATTTATATCGAATATATATTCATTGTTGAATCCGAACAATATAAGTTAAAACATGAAAATGGATGATTGATTAATTTGATACGAGAAAAAGTGAAATGGAAATAATGATAATAATGTTGAAAGAAAACACCATTTATTTATACTTTTACCCAAAGCCAAGATTTTGGGGAAATGAAAAGTTAAAATTTTGCTTCATGCTGCCTGGTTAATCCTTTAGGGGTTATATATTTTGTAATAATAATCACGTAAAAGTATAAGTTTGTTTAAGAAGGTTCAAGTGGGTTCTGATAATTTATATACGTATAATGATTATATATTTTATTATATTATAATTATAAATAAATTTTTTTTATATATTTTAATATATTAATAATATATATTATATAGTCTCAAATCATATATTCACATAATATTTTATATTACATTTTTTTATAATCTGATTTAAAATCATTAGATTGTTTCGAAATATGCACGGGAAAAGAGTTTCTTCAGCTGGGAGACAGAGCCATTTCCAAAAGAAACATCACGCTTTCTCCTATTTCCTAAAAAGGGGCCACATCTCTAAAGGATAAACTTTTGCTTCTCTCTCTCTCTCTCTCTGAGCACCATAAACATCAAACACAACAAAAACAGACAAGTATTATAATATTCAAAAAAAATTACTTAAATTGAAAATGACTTAAAGTTTATTATTACTATTATTATTATTATTATTATTATATATTTACAAAGCAAGTCTTTCAACTTAATTTTTTTTATTATAGTAATCCAAATTATAATGCGAAATCGACTTTTCCTTTAATATAATATGGCCGATGATTGACACTTGTCATTTTCTTAAGTTGAAAGTAGACCTACTCACTAAAAATTTGAAATCTAAGTTTGAATTTAATCAAATTTGGTTTAATTTAATAGTGTGGATTATTAATATAAAAAATAATAAAATCTTATTAATGTTAATATTTTTATAATTAAATTTAAATTAAATATTATTTTATTAATAAATAGTGATTTTAGTTGGTTTGGATCAAGAAATTTCAATCCAAGCTTGAACTTACTGAGCTAAATAAATTATCCAATCCTCAAATAAGTTTAGTTGCAAGCATAGAAAAATTATATTATTAGTGCAATTTAAAATTATTTAATATATAATTTATAATAATAATGATAATACATTAAATATCATAGTTGATAAATTTGTTAATTATTTTTAATTTATTTTGTAAAAATATTATTATATATAATAATTTGAAAAAAAATATATTTAAGACAGTGGTTACTTAATAAAATTTTATTCTAAGTAATCTAATCCCTTTAATTATTTTTCCTGCCCTTCTTTTATCCCAAATGATTTCCCATTGGTCACCGATTCTTAAAGCAGCATTAAAATTTTCTTGGACTAACGTATATGGTTCACGTGGGTTCGACCAATCAGACTTTGAGCTTGGGAGTAGTCTCCAAACCCTAAAAAATGGACTTCTTTTACCAACGAACTGGAAATGCCTGAAATATTCTCAATAAAACTTGAGAAAATTATAACGAGTTGTTTATATAAAAACACCAATTATTCCAAAAATAAGTATAATTAATATATTATTGTTTTAATTCAGTAAAAATAATGTATTACCCGTAATTGATCAAACAATAATAAAATAATTTTTAATCATTATATGTAAATACCGATTAACCTAACCCTTAATCATTTATAATTCTTTTCGAGTGACAACTTGTCATACGCTGCATTTCTGGCTCTGAATCAAAGAAAATTTTTTTTTTTTTTTGGCCATTAGACAGAAACTTCGTAAAGGGCATGGGAAAGAAGAACACCCCTGACCCCTCGACTGGCCAATGTTGATGTTGCTCTCGTCTTCACGTGTGTTTGTCAGCTCCGCCTTCATCACAGATCTTTGCTCCTACAAAGAATTAGTAGAACATCATCAACCTGGAGCGATGACGAGCACCTGATTA
This sequence comes from Adansonia rubrostipa, assembly GCA_038381775.1. Taxonomy (NCBI): domain Eukaryota; kingdom Viridiplantae; phylum Streptophyta; class Magnoliopsida; order Malvales; family Malvaceae; genus Adansonia; species Adansonia rubrostipa. The sequence goes on along the minus strand of JBBYHM010000022.1, from coordinate 1,071,580 downwards.
GATGTTTAAAGTTATCCAATTTTCAGAAGAATCCTATGATTGTGTTTTGTGCAGTTACAGCATCCTATGCTTTTGCAAGCTTCGTGGAAGCCATTATCTGGTGTGTATATATATATATTATGGAGTTTGGCTCGATCGATGGATAATTAAACTTCATTTTTAATATATATCAAAGAAAATGTAATTTATTGCTGGGTGCTAATGAAAGCTCCTTCATGAAAAGGTTAAACTCACGTGACGTTGACATTTTTAAGTGGTATATATACTGAAAATGTTTTCATTACTAGGATAATGCTTTCCCCCCTAACATGTAGGTTAGAACTTGAAAATTGATTAAAATGGGGTGACGTGGAAGACTACTACTTAAGGAAAGAAAAGGTGAACTTGATTACCCTTGGCCATCTCTTTCATTAGATGATTTGTTATTACTTATATGAGTTAGTTTAAGAGAAGTAATACATTAAATTAATTCCTTATACAACTTGAACATAATTAATTAATTAAATTAAGACTTCAATGGTGAATTTTTTTTCTTTCTACAATCAATGCTAAGAATCTTTAAAATAAGTCTAAAAAAATTTTTTATTGGTAAAGTTGTTAATTCCATCAAAATAATTTATTTTATGAGATTTTCTATCAATAATGCCAAAAACGCTAATAATATTTCATCGAAAATGTTTCAATATTTTCATATGGAATTATGTTGCTAAATTTCTATATTTATCCAAAATAGTTTTTTTTTTCAACATATTTGGTTGCGTCAATAATAAGAATTTATCTTGTAAGGACATTTCATATTTTTTTTAATATACTTTAAAAGGATACGTGTTTTCGTGTTAAGTAACATCATTGATAAAGTCTTAGAACTCCTATGTCGATGGATGAAGTGATTTCTCTTAACTTAAATTAAATTAAATACAAAAGCATCATGATGTATAACATGTTCCAAAAGTGGGATGTAGATCACCAATTGTTTGTAACAACCCATCGTGCTGCATACCAGATGAACCAGGATTTATCATTATTTTAAAATTGTAAATTTGCGCTCCAACGCAACTTGCATTACCTTTCGAGGGATATATTGACTAATCCCATGGATATTGACAAGATCATCATCATCCTAAAACGGCAACTCGAATTTTATGACGCAGTTTTATTTAGCAAGATGAACCAGAAAAAAACGTTTTTGACTCGAACGCGATCATGTTAACTAAACCATTTGAAGATATTATATATACACACACACATATATATATATATATTATTACAATAACATATTCTTAACGTGCTATTGCCTTATGCTATACCCAAAGTTTATACTTACATGGGTTTTTAAACTCACTGGTGTTAGTCTATTTGACAAGGAAAGAAGCTTTCTTTCCTTGTGTAAGGAGTATATATTACAAGTAAAATATTGAATGCATTAGATTGAAACCAGATAATGCACCTTAAATTTGGTCAATTAGAGGATTAAGCTTAAATAAAACTTTAAGACATTCTTAATTATATATCAAAAAAGAAAAACACATGGAATTTTAATGAGTGGGCAATTAATTATTATAATAAATCGTCGATAATTTTATCATAATAGTGATTTTAATTATATATTTTATATAAACAATTGAATTCACAATCATTACACTTTGAATCACTTGAAAGCAACTCATATTAATTATTATCCGTGAATTTACCTCCAAATTAAACCTTTTTTTTAAATGTTCATATCAAGAAAGAGCATCTATGATCTGGTAATGCATCATCGTATGTGTTCACCGTCACTCCAACCTTCACCTTTTTCCCACCTTCTAGTTTTAATAAAAAAGCACATTTCTCTCTTTTAAGTCCATGTGACATTGACGGATTATCTCTAAAATAGAAATAATAACTTATTTATGGCTTGGACTCCTTTCAATTATTTTTTCATTCATTATTATCCAATATAGCTTTAATCACCATTTATAAATTTGATTTTAATAATTCATGAGTAAGTCCTATAAATATGAATGGTGTTGATAAATATATTAAAAAATAGATAAAAAAGTTAATGGATCGAAGCCCAAACCTTTATCTACTGGCACCAAATTAAGCAACAGTTGGTAAAAATGTAAATAAATAACTTTATAGATGCTTTTGTAAATGATCAATGTGCATTTTTATAGAGCGCTCAGAAACTTAAGCTTTCATATGGTAGCCCAAATCCTACTAACTATATTTATACTATATATAATGGAAATAACTGAGTTTAGTATCACTCTCAATTTATTGAATTTAAAAATTCAAATTCACTTATATTATATCTATTAACTTTAAACTTATTATTATTATTATATGTTTATAACTTTAAATTTACTATGTCACTGATACGTAATTATCTACTATATTACTTTTTTCTTTATTTATTTTTATTTTTTATGTTGAAAATAAAATTTTACACACTTTCACATGTATAAGGTTTAATCCATCTATTTCATATTCCCTAATATTCGAATTAACTCTCATGGTTGGTACATTCAGGACTAAGTAAAAGCACACTTGGAATCAAATTTTATTTTTTTTCATTTTTTTCTTAATGTTATCTGGTTGAATTAATTTGATTAAATTTATGAGGTTTCAATGGTACACTATTTTTTTACCTTTACTCTTTAAATTTAAAAGTTTAAATTATACATTGAGAGTACCAGCTCAGTTGGTATGATGCTATAGACAAACCCTTAGAGATTGAAGGTTCAAGAAAATTTAAGCGTGTAATATTTTCTTTAAATGAATTGATTAGATAAAAATTACGACTTTTATGAGAAAACTAGAAATATATATAAAAAAAAAGTTTAAATGATACTAATTAAATAAAATAAAAGTATGATTGATGTAATTGAATTTACTTATATTACAAATATGTCATTTCAACATCATCATGTACATAAATTTGTATATATTCCTTTCTTTTTCTTTTTTTTTTTTTGGCAAAAAAGAGAAAATACTATACATATAAATTATAATTTCGAATCTTATCCACCCTACCAAAGGGCAAGGAACTCAGAATTTTTTAAACATTCTCATGTACTTAAGGATTTTCTTGATGGACGAATTCAAAGATGCGTTGCAAACTTTGTTCTGAATGTTGCTAAATTTAATGCTTTAGTTTAATTAATTAGTACAGGTAAAGATCTTGGTGGGTTTCAGATGGGCTGATGGGTTGACGGTGCTACAATCTGGGAACTTGCTTTGTCAGAATACTTAGGAAGAACACAGACGATCAGGTGCTTGCCTGATCTTATACTTTTTTTTTTTTCAACTTTACTATCCATGTTTTTGTAATATATTTATATTATTTTTTTATAATATTTAAAATATTATATATTTAAATAAATTTTGATATATTAATAATTTATGATATACAAAATTTAAAATAATTATATATTTATATTATGTTATTTTTTTATATAATGTTTAAATTATTTTTTATTATGTATATATCCAATAATCAAATCATATATAAAATTATTAAGTACTTTTTAAAGCAGAAAATTAAAAAAAAAAAAAAGAGGGAAGGTAAGAGAGAGGAAGGAAGAATATGTTTTGATATTTTCAGGATTCTTTGGCAACATCAAAAGTCTTTGGATATTTTCGCTCTAAACCTGAAAGTGGGAGGGTTTTTTTTTATTTTTATTTTTTATTGAGTGGTGTTGCACGGTTTCCAATTTCCCAATTAGGAAACCTTAAAAACTAAAAAAAGGAAATCCCTTTCCCGTTCTACACATATTAATCTGACACGTGGTGTCGCACCCAAGTAGGTCAATTTAATGACCCAAATCACCCCTGCCGTTGCCTTCATTGTCAGATAAGTCCCCTCTAGCTGAAATGACGAGAATGTCTTACGAAAATAATTGATGGAGTGCTTTTCCATAATTATATGGCAAATTAAATTATTATTTATTATTATTATTACATGTTTTTCTCCATCGTCTTTCATACATCTTTTCAAGTGAAATTACATTGACATCTGCTTTTCTTGATTTGACTTAAACTAATTGAAACAGTTCCAATCCCACTATTGTATCATGCTTGTTAGGGTGTTATGTATATATATATATATATTACCACTTTTCTGTAAAAGATATTAATCCTTAATTATATCAGTTAAACATTATTTCATTAATATTTTAAGAAAATTTTTTATGTTTAATATATTATTTTTACTAAAAGAATTAATGTATTAAATACATTTTTTTTATATATAACCTTAGTTGAGAAATGTTTGGTTAAGATGATATATTAAGAAAGAAAAATATAATTAATAAATTATTTATTTTTTGCAAAATGATAAATAAATAATTCTTAATTACCACCTATTAACTCATAATTAAACAACTATTAATTAACATCTATGAGTACCAATTCAATTTTTTTTTCATTTTCTTTAATTTTTTCAAGGTGATAGCTGGATATCAAAGAAGGAATTTTAACCATTGGCTCTAATGCTTTAATGAGGAAGACATTGGCTATGGCTTCAAAAGTTGTCAAAGTAAATCTAAACGTTCGTTTACCTATTTTGAGAGAGCTTTTTTATTATTATTATTATTATGGTGTAGATGAAGCTTGGTTGGAGCAAACGGTTGAGAATTTTGATTGATATCACCCAATCGATTGAAAAGATTCAATATTTTTGTTTCTCATCATTGCCATAAATTTAGCCAACAAATTCAAGACAACCTCATAATATCATTTATAGTATGAATATGTGTATATATATATATATATATATATATATATATAAAGATCCAAAATCGGTAATCTAATTAAGTTCTGTTTGGGTTTGACTAATTAGTTGTTTCTATTTCAAAATCTAATTTTTTTACCCTTAATGGTTAGGTATATATATAAAAATTTGTATAGATTAATTATTTCAATTTTTAATTACAAAATAGCTTACTAAAATTAACAAATTTGAATTGAACTGACCTTGAAAAAATTATATCCAATAAAAGAGGAAAAAATGCAAGGCAATTGACTTTTTAAGTCTTATAATAATAATAATAAATCCATAAATATGAAAACTGTATAATTATTTATGTATATTTTAGTTGCATCTTCACGCAGCATTTGTGAGTGGTCAAAAAAAAAAAAAAAGATAATGAGGTGGTTGTCCTTCTTGAAAAAGACAGCTTCCAGCCTTCCACCACCGGGCTGTCATTGTAGCCACTCTCCCCCACAACCGCATTGGGGGACACAACCGCCATTCTGACATTTTGTTTAAAAAAAAATATTTCCCCAAAAATAGGATATACGGTTCTAAGTAATCGTATGCCCACGTGTCGATGATCTATACGAGGGACGGCTCTTTTCCCCCAAATCAAAGCGATTAAACAAATTCCTTCGACTGCTGATTGGTCCACGTGCCCCCATACAGTTCAAAACCACTAGCGGTTTCTGCAGGAAAACGCCGGTTTTGCTCCCATCTTCAAAAACTTTCCTTATATAGATGTTTTTCCTTTACGCTGATGATAGTCAAGTCCAAAACGACGTCTCTGATACCTCGGTTTGTCTCGTTTCTCGCCGTTCTTCACTTTCTCTCCCAGTAAGTTTTTTCCCCTTTTACTTTCATAAATAAAAAGGCAATTTTTTTTTTTTTTTTCTTTATTTTTGCTAAGTTTTTATTATTCCTCGCTCGCTTTTATCGAATATCGAGAGTTTTGATTTTTCTTCTTTTTTTTTTTGTTAATTAATTAGAAAAGTTTAATTGCTTGAGTACTTCGCTGAGTATGGGTAGAGGGAAAATAGTGATAAGGAGGATCGATAACTCAACGAGCAGGCAAGTAACCTTTTCAAAGCGAAGGAACGGATTGTTGAAAAAAGCTAAGGAGCTTGCGATCTTGTGTGATGCTGAAGTTGGAGTAATGATCTTCTCTAGCACCGGAAAGCTCTATGACTTTGCTAGCACCAGGTCCCTTTAAGATCTCTTATCATCATATTTATTTGCCTAAATATTCTTTTTTTTTTCTTTTAATTATCAGAATTTGTGATTCTAGCTAGCTATTATTTTTCATAGATAAGATTTGTACGTTTCTTCATAAATCTTCTTTGTTTGTTAGATGTGACAATAAAACGAGAGTTTAATGTTGAAAAACAGTAGGAAAATTTAAACTCGAGAGTTATTAGTTTTGATTTTTATGATTTTATGATTCAAAAATGTAAGGATTTTGCAGTGGATTTAGTTAGAGTTGCCTTTGATTCTTCATCGCCGATTCGATATGGTTTAGGATTTGATTGAGTTCGAGTTCTTAGAAACTAAGCCTAAGCTAGTTTCATAATTTGGAGTCTGATTACTGGCTAGAAAGATAGTAATTTGAGTTCACTAATTGACTTCGAGATTTTCTTCAAAGACTAGGCTCAAGGTTACATACAGGTAGAATATACTAAATTAAGCGCTAAGAAGAATTCTAGCTGTGCTTTATTAATCATTTTCCATGGTTAAAATTAGGTTTGAAGCATAAGTGAATATTATCTGATCTATAGCTTACAATTAACTATATATAATGCTTGCTTGATTAAAAAAAAAAAAAAAACTAAAGAAAATAAACACTGTTAAAAATTGAATTCTAATTAGCTAAAATGAAATAAACATTGCTGTTTCTTTTTTCTTCCCCCATTGACAACCAACAAAACGCCTAACATTGTAGGAAAAGAGAGAAAAACAAAGGCCTTTTTTTATTGCAAAAACTTGGAAGACTTGTCAGTCAGGTTTCCAATTAATGCAAGAGTTAATCTTATATAATTATAGAACGATATAGGCACTATGTATTTAGCACCAGAATTGATAGATTGGCTTTGAAAAAAGGTCAAGTTAGGGAAATGTCTCAACCCCACATCTAGGTGGCTAATTGTCATGAAAGGGAAAGAAGAAAGAAAAAGAATAGATGATGGTACTGTCAACAATTAATTAAGCTAGTGACTACCATTATGAACATTAGTAATAAGTAGTATATGAAAGTTATTATTATAATAACTATAGAACTCCTTAATTAGCCTCTTAATTAAAAATACAAAATATAAGCTGTCAAGGTTTTTTGTCTAGTATAATGAACTTACGCTTAAACCTGAATTTGAAGGGATTAATTATAAGGGAACCAAACTTGAAAAACTCCCTGAAGGTTTTGCTTGATATATTTAGGAAAACAAGTTAGGTATTTAAAGTATATCTAAGTGTTTTACATCATAAAATTTGTGGAAAGATGACACCCCATTACTGTTTGAAAAGTTCAATGAACAAAGTTTAAACATTGATTGAGCACAACTTTAAGATACAACTCATACGGAGAATTTTAGTGAGATACCAATGAAGCATTACTAATATTGGTTTTTAAATTTCCCTTTAAATAGGATGGACGAATATGATATATATAGTTAAACTAGTAAAAATGTTTCTGCTAGCAGTTGGGGAAAATATTATTGGTGGGAAGTTGATCTACATATGGAGGATGGCAGAAATGAACATGAAGTGTCAAATTAAAGGATGATATTTATTATTGTTGTTGGTGATGATCGGTAATGGCACACTGAGTGAGGCTGTTGCTTAGTTTGAACAGTGCAGAGACTGAGAATTTAAGTGAGGCTTGTGCTAATTATAAGATGTGATTATAATAAGCAATAGGTGGGGAAGTATAGTAGTAACAAATTGCATGCATTTCTTGTTTGGATTTCTCAAATGCTAAATTAATAAGAAAACAAAAAAATAATTCAAAATTTTGAAACTTCAATTAGGAATTAACTAACTAAATTTCTTTGCACAATAATGATAATGTTTATTTTTTTCAGTTAAACATTATTTTGTTTTATGATTGTATAGACATGTTCTTATTTTAAACTAGAAAATATTTATCTCTGTAGGAAACATTTGGCTATTTCAACTTTATTTGTAAAACGTATGAAAAAAAGAAGTAATCTGTGACCTATATTCACATCAACAAACTTTGTTTTCTACAGTGGGTAGTATAAAATCCAAAATTATAAACGTTTGGGTGCTTTCCTGGCCAGGTTTGCAATTGAAACTACAAAATAAAAAACTATAAATATTTAGAATACATGAAAAAGTTTTGTAGATCAACAATATATAAAACAATTAATATTGAATTAATGATATTGAAGCATAAGGTAAGTTCTTTAATGGTTAATAAACAATTAAAAACTTATTAAAAATCTATTTAATTAAATAAAATATTTAAAACTTATTTGATCACTTGGACTTTTGTAAACATTTGTAAGAGATATCGAGAGGGAGGCTATGATTTTGATGATAACATTTAATAATTTAAACAAGGAAATCTAATGATTATATATATATATATACACACAGATATATATAGATATATGTATATGTATGTATAAAAAAACAGATATATATATATATATATATATATGCATATGTATAGAAACTTTATTACCTAAAAAAAATTTGTCTCTTTTAGGTAGAAAGATTATATATTTTTTTATTTAAATTTAATTATCAACAAGAATAATTTTCATCTTTCTCTCTCCTTTAATTTATCAGAGGAAATCAAGATAATGCTGATCAGTTTTCTGAAAACTTCTTAAAAAGTATATGAGAAAGAAATGAAAGAAAAAACAAGATAGAAAACTTCTTAAAAAGTATAAAAAATATGCATATCCTAGGGTTTTCATCAATTAGAGCTCCATGGTTAGGGCTTTTTGGTTCATATGTAAGATACAAAGATAGAAATGAAATAAAGATAACTATAGGAGAAAGGATACTTCCCAACCTTAGTTTCTTGCTGGATCGAGAGAAAGAGTTAGATATATTAAAATTTAAATTTCAAGCTTGTTAACTGTTATTTCTTAAGAATATGATTGTATGAATCAACTGACGACAACATTATTTATTAATAAGTGATTAGTTTGAAACATTCAACACTAACTTTCAAGCAAGCATGGATATCATTCTTAAAAGGAAGAAAAAAAAAGGTACAAGGGAGAACTTATGTATTCCAACCTTGGATATGAAAAAAATTTTATAACATTTGAATGTAAAAACATTTTAGAGATTTTTAAAAAAATAAAATTTGAATTGCGAAGAACCCTATCCATCGAAATTGATTTTGAAAAGAGTACAACATGGAACACATGGCCATATGCAAAAGCTGAATTCTATGTCAGGAATAAGTTAGGCATTCACTTTATTTTCATGATCATAGGCACTATATAATGGACCCCTAAGAGTGGATATGAACTAATCATCTTCATTATAAAAGCTAAAAACCAAAGATATTCCTATAAAAGGAATGAAATATATAATAGAAAAGAAATCAGGATCGAATGTTTTAAACCAAAATAGCTTTACATCAAGGATAAACTAAGGTGTGAATGATCCATGGACCAGGATTTTACTAATTAATTTAAGATTCTTAAGGAATTTAATATTTGAAAGATCTTATCTAATAATAATCATAGAAAGTATCTGATGAAGTAATTCTCAAACTTAACGTCAATTTAACTAATAATATCTTTTCCTAAAGAAAATATCTGACATTGACGTGTTTCAAAAAAAAAAAAAAACACATTATTCACCACCGCCACTTCCTCTTTGTTTATTACATATTTTTCTCAAACGTAAGTTCTCAAATCCTTACCATTAATTTATTAGTTCTTTTGAAATTTATATATAATTTTGCTTGGATGTTTGTGGCTGCTGGAAGCCAGTGACTGGCATTTGGCAAGCACAAAGTTCTTAAAAGTGTTTTAGCTGGTGAATTATTTTTTTTCTCTGTCAACCTAACCTTATAATACGTCAAAATTTTGGATGGTGGATTCCCTTTCTAGGCAAAGTAAAAGGGTTCAAAAGGTGCATTTCTGATCCGTAGGAAATCCTAACTATACCGTTTTTGTTATTTAAATTAACTTTTTTATTAGTGAAAATTGCTTTTATAGAAATTAAAATGTTAATTAAATAACTTATTACATATATTCAATAGAAAACTCAATAAACGTATCAAATCAATATAAAATTGAATAAAATTCATGTACCAGCAAACTTAGAATGTGAGATTTAGAAGTTCCAATGATGATTTTTTTTTTGAAATTATAATTATATGAGAAGTTATAATTTATAATCATAATCAAGGATTACATCCATTCATTAAATCACTTAACAATCAAACAAACTAGAACATACCTCAACAAATCTAACATAAAGTTGGATCAAACTCACCCTCTCAAACAATATTAGTTGGATCAAGTGGTTTGACACTTATTCCCTTTAAACAAAGTTTTAAATAAGATCTCAAGTTGAAGTCTTGTGAGTGAAGAAAACTAACATTAGTAGTTCCTTACCCGACAAGTTAGCTGACCCAGCTTGAACATGATTAGTTGGGGTCTGGTGGACTTTTGCAATACTATGGTTTACCAAAAAAAAAAACTCATCTTCTCAAGATTCCAAAATCTCCTTTAGCCACTAAGCTAAGACTAATTGAAACAATGACCTTTTATATTTTATTATTTTAAAATTATAACGATATAAAAATTATATTCATAATAAAATATTATATCCATATATAAAAAATATTAAATAATCAAATAAATAAATTAAAATATAACTAATCAAATCTAACATAAAATTATATCAGACTCACCCATGAAATAACTTGAAGGCCGTCTCATTGGAATTGAGACAAAGCCTCATTTGACTCTTTCTTTTCATGCAAGGCAACATTGGCGTTTAGGATATGCGTTTATCATGAAATTCTGTAGTTCTAGTCAAATCAAACTTCCCAACAAATATTTTATTTCCAACTTTCTAATCATAAAATAAACCTTTACTTACAAGACAACAATCGAGATTTTAACAAGTCTTTACCTTTTGAGGATGCATGAAATTACACTATTGTCTACATATTGCCGAAATATACACTTTCCAATGTTGTCAAACTTTAAAGTCTAGTCTAACTATTACTGACAAAAAAGAAAGGAGAGAGAAAAAAAAGAAACTAAAGAAGACTGACAACTGAAATTGACCATGGCGTTGTAAATGCAATGCTTTAATTTTTAGAGAGTTTTAGTAACAAAGAAGTTACATTTGTCGATCTGATTTTTTTATTACTTTTTAGTACATTATTTTTAATATATTTTTAATCACTATTTATAAATATAATTTTTTAATGCATATAAAGTGTAATAGTGAATTTATCAAACAAATATATTAATTTTTATCTTTTATAATTAGTTCGTGTAGTTATAATGATACTTAATAATTTTAAAATTTGAATTTTAACATTTACAGTATTTCTCTTATTTCAAAATTATAACCTTATTTATACAAAAAAACCTTCAAAAATTAGTTTTTTTTTTTAATTTCCTAAAATGTAGTGAAGTAGAAATATTTAACCCAAATCAAGAATTGGAATATGCAATAAACTTACAATAACTTATTATTTTGGTAAAAGGGAAATAAAAAAGAAAAGAGAAAAATATACAAATATAATGGTACTTAATAGATTTAAAATTTAAATTTTAGCATTTTTAATATTTTTCTTATCTCAAAACTATAACCTTATTTATACAAAAAAATACCTTTAAAAATTAGTTTTTTTTTTTAATTTCCTAAAATGTAGGGAAGAAGAAGTATTTAACTCAAATCAAGAATTGGAATATGCAATAAAATTAAAATAACTTATTATTCTGGTAAGGAAAATAAAAAAGAAAAGAGAAAAATGTACAAATTTACATGTTCTCTTCTCTTCATATCTAATACTCATAAATTGAGAAAACAAAAAGTATTCGCTCATTTAAATTAAACTTTTTTTTTAATAAATTTACCTTATAACCTCATTTTTTAGTTTTATTTTTCTTTTTTCGTACTAAATGAAAAAAACAATCTCATTCATTTTTTTTCTTCTTCCTACCAAAAATAGCGTAGGAAAATGCATGTGACGTCAACTAGAATGTTTCTAGCGTCTATGAGCAAGGCCAACAGCTACCATGTACCAATTGGCTAGCAAATTGGCAAGTAAATTCTGACATAATACTAAATTTCACTCATGGCCATCAAACAGTGACATTGTCAAATTTTATTCGATGGAATCATTAAATTATTATAAATCACATTTTTTAGCATGAAATCTCGAATCCATGGATAGATTTTCTAAATCAATTGTAATGTGTTTGCTTTGAACTTTGTGGACTGTTATCAAGATGATTAGTGCTTGAGTTAAATTTAATTACTCCGATATAATTTTTAATTTAAAGGGCATCTTTTTGTTTGCTAAAATAAGAAGAAAATAAGTATTTTTTATTAAAAAATTTAGAACTCCTTTAATTGTACTTAATTAATTAGAAAGTAATAATACTAGAAGTATAATTTTTATTTTTTTCCTAAACAATTATACTCCTATTGAGTTAAAGGCCATCGTTTATTGCTCCAAAATAATTCAATATCATAATAAATTCTTTTAATATCATATATTAAACCCAACATAATTGAATTAAACCTTTCAAAAAATTAGATTGGGTTACTTGCCTAAACTTCCAACTTTAGGAAATAAGTAGCTTGGACATGGTATTTTTTTTTTTTTTAGATCTAGCCCCATTAAACGTAATAAAAAGTAAATAATGTATAATATTAAAAACGCAAATATTAAACAAATCCATGAATGTCTCAAAATCTATATAATGTAAATTATTAACATATTAAATTTACATATATAAATATATATATATATATATCACACTTTAAACGGGATTTTGATACGACAAAATATGTGAACATGACACCGGTGCATGAATTGTCAAGTCTATTTTTTTTTGTCCAAGCACAAATGAATCTATTTTACTATTAGTAACATTACTAATATAAATTTTTTAGAAGATCAATTCTTTTCATATATGGATTGATATTTAAAAAAAAAACCAATATCTTTGTGTATAAACTTAAACAAAATTGTGGAGGTTTATGCAATAATTCTACACGATAGATAGAGCAAAAATTTTAACAAAAAAAATTAGGATTTATTAATATAATACTTAAACGCTACCAAAATTCAACTTGAGCAACTCATGAATACTATTACTTATGCTACTCACTTGGCTATATGGCTTGACCACTACCATCAAACAAGTGCTAGTAATGGAAATTAATTAGTAAGGCTTTATATGATAAATGTTTTTATTTATTTTTACTTTGTCTTCAATTACTAAAGCTTCCATCTCTTACTTTTCAATATACAATTAACCACAAGTATGATTTCATAAAGACACCTAATTTTACAAGCTAGTTGAGTTCAACCCAAAATAAACTTGAATTTTGCTCGGTCAAACTCAAGTAGCTTGAGCTATCGAGTAAATTAAATTTAAATATCTTAATACTTCACTCCAGTAACTCGTGAACTTAATTAAACTTTCTCATGTTTAATTAGTATTGAAAAATCTCAACTCAAACACTAACTCAAGTTTAAGCACAAATCATCGAATTTGAAATTGAATATGAGAATCACGCTCATTTTTTATTACGTATATGAGGCTAATTATTGAATCAAGCTCCAATTTAAAAAAAAAAAACTCAATCGAGCTCGAATACAAATTTGAAACTTAAATTTCGAGTCAAACTTAAGCATCTTATAGCTTAAGTTCTACTCGATTACACCCCCTATATATTAATCCAAAAAATGTAACTCTTATTTAAAAAAATTAAAGCTATAATATTCTCAAATTTAAATATCCCAAAGAATCAAAGAAGTTTTTAGACTTCTACAATGAGTTGTGCTTTCAGCTTGAACAAAAAAAAAAAAAAAAAAGTTCTTCATTCAAAATTTATGTTTGGCCAACTTTTGCTTTCTACAAAAGTTACTTCAAAAGTTTATTAGATAATCATAAAATGAAACGCCTTGACAATTTTTATTGTATAAAGAGATATTTTAACAATTACTTGTGAAAATGATTAGTGTGATATTAAAAGAAAAAATGTAATTAATGGATTATGTTTTTGACTTTACTAAAAGCAATAAATTAAATATAAAAATTTTTTTAATTAGTAATAAAATAAAAATCTGCGTTATCTATAGATCCTAATTAAAGATTCTTCGTTGGGAAATAGTAACCAAGAGTATTAAAGGAAAGAAATAAACAATTAATGAATTACTTTTTCTTGAGTTAATAAAAAGTAATGTATTAAATGCAGAAATTTTCCTAAATTAGTCATAAAATAATCCTTAATTGGTGTATCAATTAAGCAATCCTTTTTTTTATTTACCATTCAAGTAAAGTTTTTTATATTTAATATATTATTTTTACAAAATTCAAGAAATAGTAATGTATTAGTAACACTTTTCTTCCCACTTATACATACATATATATCACTCCATCAATTAACATTACCCATAGAATAATCCTTAAACAAAGCCTATAGTTAGCAACTAAACAAACCCTATTAACACAACATGAAAAATTACAAAATTATTAAACAAAATATAATATAAAAAACATAAACATGCTCAAATATATATAATATAAATTATTAATGTATGAATATATATATAATACCTCGAAATTAACTATGACACATGCAAATAATAAGAACAAAATACGAATACAAAAATTACTATCTCCAATTGCAATACAAAGATAGAGTAAGAGATTGAAAATACTAAGATTCAAATTCAAACTTATTGTGTATCATCTCTTAAAAATATTGTATCAACGATGGAATAAAAGCTGGACCAAACGAGTTGTCAAACTAGTTGAATCAATAATCGATGGTTTGGCCGCTCCGATAATTATATAAGAATCTATTAATAATCAAACCGATCAAAATTTGATTCAATGAGTAAAAACTCAATAAATATCGAGTTGAATCTGAAAAAGCTCCACTATTGATTGTTCTTCATGTAAAAAAAATCAAACTGGATATCAAGCTTTTAAGTCCATTCATCGATCTAACCTTTTCAATGGCCAATACCCATCTCATCGGTGCAAGGAGTGCAATTAGCAAAGAGCTCCATCACAATTCAACCAGCCAGTTGGCCATCGATCATCAAGTCCAAAAAAATCTTGGGATCTGAAGCCATGGTTGGAGATCTTTTCTAGTAAAAAAAGAATGGCTGATTTGAAGATTTTCTTTTGTTTTAATGGGTAGTTAGAGGCCTAAGTGAGAGGGAGAAGGGTTATTTAGACAGAAAAGGGTTGCAAAGGCCGCGGCTAACTAGAAGCTCTTGCCCAGAGCTTGGCCAAGAAGCGGTCCAAGCTCTCTGCTACTTCTAGGCCATCATTGCAGTTTGCACAAGGTTTTCTATTTTGGCAGGTTGTGGATGCTAATTTCAAAAGCAATTTTGTTTTCCAGAATGCAACAATTTTTTTTTCCGGTATAAGAAAAGGTATCCGAAGCGTTGAAATATGGAAACTCGGGATTGATCATAAAGGGAAAAATATAAATATATTAAACATTTTTATTCAACCAGTTAAATCGAAAATTAAAAATCCAACTAGTTTGACCTTCGATTTGATTTTTTTTTAACATTGGTATCAACCAACAAAACTAATCCCCAAGATCGAAGATATCTTAAAATATTGAATATATGAGACAAATAGCTATGCATTCCTATGTAGGAGAATAAGGAATATAGGCTCATCTCAATTAAAGTATAATTTTAAGTACATAGAGAAAAAAATACACATTATCTTAAACTACACAATTGAGTCATCTCTGCTTACTATAAAAGCTATTCTATATTGCATGGGTAAGCTTCATTTGAAAATGAAGAGCTTTTGCTAGAAACAAATAATCTAGGTCATTACATTTGATTTAAGAGTTATCTTAGGTAATGAAGATATTTTATTTGAGATTGAAGACCATTTTTTAGGAAAAACTATGTTCATGACATATTTACATTATTTTTTTGTGTTAAAGTAGTACATTTATATAAGTTTTTTACTTGTTAATAATTCATGTTAAAATATACGTAAAATTTTAGGTAAAATGTATTTTGCACAAGCCCAATCATAACTCATTGTACTATTAGTACCATAAAATTTTAAAAAGATCAACTGATTTTAAGAGAGACCTAGCCTTCAAAAAATTATCACCATTTTAAAAGATTAACATTTATAATTATTTTATTCGAATAAATATTTTTCAAGTGTTAAGTGATGTACACGTGTAGGTGACGTTAGCTATACGTGAAAATAAGATTTAAATGATCTTATCTCACATCGATTAAATATTAAATTTTTTTTTTACTCTTAGGCCCTACATATTACCGCTCGATTCTAGGTTCACTTGGTTCTAAGTTAAATGCTCAACAAGATATCAAAACTCAAGTTCCGTTATGTTGTTTTTCCTCTTGTGAGATTGATAACTCCTCATGAGGTCATCCATGTGTAAGCCTTGCAAACCACATGTAAAAAAATGTTGAACGAAATTATCCCACACTTAATTAAACATTGAGTTTTTCACAAACTTATATTCAAATCTTTCCATATATCATTAGTTGATTTTCGGTTAAGTACTTAACAGAAAGAAAATTTAGTCTAGACAAATCTGATGAGATAAAAAAATTTATAAAAAACAATGATAGCAAATTTAGTGAAATATATATATAGATAATATATGTAATATAAGTATTATCAGATTTGTAAAAGAATACATAGATACAATAATAATAAGAAAAAAAAAACCTAAAAACAGTATAAAACTATATAAAATAATATTTTTTTCTGAAATTATGATCATCCATTTGAAAGAATTTCTAACAATCACATATTTAGTGAAATTTCCAAAACAATAAAAAATAAAAATAACACCCGACATTCCTTACAATTTCTAAATTATAATTTTTTTTTTATTTTTTATCGAACAAGTAAATTCATTTTGTACTTTTAAAGACCTTGATTTCGTTTTTCAAATACCTTATCCAAAATAAACTATTAAAGACTTGAAACTCAATTTTATTGCCAAAGATAATTTTGTAATGACATTTAGTGACAGCCAGTCTAGAGGCACTTGTCGAATAAGAATATTGAAAATTTTCACCATCTTAAATGAATAATTGTTATAAATGACAATTCTAACTGGTGCTCAAAGAACACTCTTTAGTAAAACCTCTTGTGTAATTATCTCTAATTTCAAAGTATTTGCAATGCAAAAAAGAAGAGAAAGAGAAGAAAGCCAAGAAAGTGAATGCATATATGAGATTAGCCCATGGTTAATAGAAGATTCTCAAAGAGATAGTAAAGGGTTTTTTTTTTTTTTTGGTACAAAGAGGTCGTGTTTGAGAATAAGATAAAATCGCAAATGTTAAAATTCAAACTATAAACTTGCTCGATGCTCCTTATGAGAATTAACTACATGAACCAATTGAATTAAGATTCAAGTTCATACAAGAAATGTTTATGAATGTATGAAAATCACCTTTTACGAGAAAATAATTCTTTTGAAAAGTAAGAGGGTGTAACGAGACATTTGCATTTGTAAGTTATTCAAGTTCTACTTGAAAAAACTCGAGTTTGGCCCGATTATAATCGAGCTTGGGTAACTCAAGCAATTGAGTCATTCGTGTATCCTAATGTTTAGCTCGAGTAACTCATGTGCTCACTCGAGCTTCTTTTAATATGCATTTTTAATTAGTATTTAAAGATATCAATTTAAACTCAAATTCAAGTTCAAGCACGAACACGAATATTTAAGTCAACCATGAGAATCAAGCTTATTTTTATTAGGGTAACAAGCCTAATCAAAAAGCTTGAACAATTTAATTTTTATCTCAAATCAAACTCGAGCTTTTAAAGTGAAACTCGATTAACTCAAATCAAACTTTGAATGTTAAGTTTCAAGTCAAGCTCAAGGTCCAAGCTTCTTATAGCTTGATCTCAGCTTCGATTACTTCCCTAAGACAAGGACAAGGGAAAATAAGGAACATGTGTAGAAGAAAGAATAACATTAACCAAATGGAATCTAAAATAATTTATACTGAAACTTGTTTATTTAGTACTTGAATAAAAAAGCAACTTGTTTATTTAAGAAACATCGAATTTGAAAAAACTTAAATTTTATCAAGCAACTCATTCATGTAATCTTGAGTTCAAATTTGCTTTTAAGTTGCGTAAAAACTCAATATCTAGAATATAAGCATGAGCATAAGTAACTAAACATATGTTATCCGGATTTTTTTCTTTTCCCTTAAGCACTTATGTTCAATATATGTGTTTGACACATTCGGACATAGATGTAAGAGTATACTCCTCCAGATTCATGAAAAAATGTTAAAACAATTGAGTATATCCATATCAAACATATATCCATATTCGACATTCAACTTCAACTCTGGGAAATATAGTAGGTAAGACATCACAATTATTTCTAGGAAGTTTGGAATGCATTGTCCCCATGAGTAAATCGACTCTTCTGAGATGTTTTGTTCAGAAAAATGCTAAAAAAAAAGCTGAATGTGGTAGACAAAATTGTCTGACTATCAATATGAGTTCAATGGATCTACATCCTCTATCATTCTAAGTAATTCAACTATTTATGGACTAAAATTTTCCGCTCAAATGACACTAAGTAGTTGAAAAAAAAAATGGGCAAATGGATCTAGGATCAAGAAAACACAGTGCAAGCCCAAAAGCTAAACCTTGTAGTAAAAATTTGTTTGTATTAAAGCACATCTATGGGGTAGCTTTGGAAAAGATTAACGGAAGTGATTCTAACATAAATTACCATGCACATAGTGTTTCCACAGAAAGAATATGAGTTTGGGATCGAAAAACAAAAGTGAAAGCAAGAAACAGTTGCGTCTTAAACTAAGGGTGGCGAAGTAGAGATTGAAGGAATACAAAATAGTTTACCAAGAATGCAATCTCTGTAATTCAGATCTATGTTATCTGAACTCAGAGGTGAGTTCAGGACGAAGTATGAATCCAGCATGAATATATTCAATTTTAAAATTTTTTTCATATGTTTGAAGGATCATACTCTTATGATCATGTCCGAATGTGTTAGACACGAATACTTAAAAAAAAAAAAATGAAGAGTCAAGATAACATTCATAGGTCTAGATGTTACAGTAGAACAGTCGAGTAAAAGACAAATAAATAAGCATCAAGGGGAAACAACGTTTTTGGACTAATCAAGACCTTCGTTTTTAACCAAAAATAAAAAACTTACTTGTAGAATTGCAACTTCAGTTGTTCTGTTCACCAGCTGGTTTATCTTTCTGCAAAGTTGTCATTAACTGATATAATCACAACTTTGTTAGATACAACAATTTTAGATACATCTGGAAAGGAGATGATTCTAAAGAAAAAGATAAAGAAAAGGCAACAAAATAAAAGCAGTGAAGTTGACAGAAGACATCACTATACTTTCCAGAGCCTCGTGTGGTGATTTTGAATGTTATGTGACCGTCATTCTGTCTGTTTTTCTTCTCTCCTGTAATCATTTGGAAATTACAGAATGTCTGATGCAATTCGAATCTTCCGTTGACAGCATGAAATCAGTAATTGAGCGATACAACAAAACAAAGGAGGAACATCAACAGCTGGGGAACCCAATCTCTGAGGTCAAGGTATTGTTTGGTACTTAATCCCAAATATCTTGTATGTTACCTTCCAGAGCACGCTTGGTATGTAATTTTGTCATCAGCAAATTACCTTGCGTTTAACTTCAACTGGAAAAAGAAGAGGTAAGAATGCCAGGTTAAATAAATTTCCATGGATCATTCCCAACTTTGCAGTATGTTGTTTTCCCTGAACAAAAACTAGGACCAGTGGAGCAACAGACTAGCTTGTTTTTTCTTCCAGGTTGGCAGCGGGTAGAAGGTATTGAGACAAAATACTTGCAAAATTTTATAGCTAGGCATTGGTTTCAGGTCTGGATTTTGTTCAACTGTTGACAAAAACCCAGCAGCAGCAGAACCTGAAAGATGATAATTGATTTAAATATATTCCATCAACTCCTCTTCGGACTGTTGGAATAGGAGTGACAGTAATTGCATGCATAGGCTAAATTGTCGTGCCAGAACTGTGTCTTTCTCATAGCTACAGGATGATGGAAACAGTACCACTAAGATACAACATCAAGGCTAACCAAAATGGGGCCCAGGGTGAGCATCAGCAAAATGCAAATGCTAGGAAGTTATTATCTTCAGGCAAAACCATGGACATTGAATAGGAATCAATTTGGATAACCTAACACTTCACCTTTTCCACAATAACGCTAGGCAACATTTTAATTAACTTCAGCTCATGCATATCATCAAATTACACCTCAATCTTTATAAAAAAAAATAAGCCATGTTCCTGCCTAAATTCATATTTAAGATGTAACTAGAAACCTTCGTTGGCCTTATACACAGTACCAACCACAATAATCCTTGTCTGGGCTTTAGGAGGTATATAATGTGTAAAAGACAGGCACGGTCACCATAAACCATAGGAAACAGCTGCCAAAAGATATATATATATATATGTGTGTATATATATATATATATATATATATATATATATATATATATAAATATAAAGGAGCGCTTGTACATGCAGAATCAGTAAACTTTTCTAAAAGAAAACCACAATCAGATGATGTTGACAAACGTACGAGTCTAGGACATATTTCTAACTGTGGTAAAGAGGATACATTTAAAAATATAAAAATTAAAAAGAAGGGTGAGTGCTATAAGTTCAGGCCACACAGAGAACAGTTTGAGCAGGTCTTAGTTCTGACCAGTAAGATACCTTCCAATGACAAGAACTATGGTCAAATCACGCACTGGTATTCATGTAATTAGTAAGCAATTAGTAGCATGCATAATTACAAGTTTTATTTTTATGTAACAGAAGACTTTAAGAAGCCAAGGTTCCAACTATACAAGTTAACTGTATGAAGTCGACATGAAAAAATCACGAGGTTTTGTTGGTAGATCAGTATACTGTATGCATGTGATGATGGAAGAATCAACATCTAACATAAATATACAGGGATGGAAAGTTAAAAGGAGTTTACTGGTACTGCCTCATATCATGGCATTCAACCTTGAAAGTTAAGAAGCAGAAAGAAGCCACCACTTATCTCAGCCTGTTGTCAAGAGAAAAACAATTTTGTTAGTAACAACGCTTTGTTTTTGCGGTTTATGGGCAAGTACAGCATAAAAATTACTAAGATATTAACAGATCAATAGAGCAGATGTCAGCCATTATCTTAAAGCAGAATCATTGAATTAAGGAAAGAAGAGATATGAAGCTAGAAATTACAGATTAACATGGCAGTCAGCAGTCAGCTGCTTAAGTTTCCTACATGCATGGAAGATATTACCTTAATTTAGTGAGCCACTGCAATGGTAAATTTCTTGGTGTTGTCCCTTTTGAAGAAAATTAGAGGACACTTGAAGGGATGAAGCTTTCAACTAGGCTCAAAGCTTGCCCGTGAAAAAAATTTAAGTTAGTTCACCATAGAGAAATCTCCACTACATGGGTTTACAATAATAAAACCTAATTCATCTTTCCTCATATTTACATCACTATACTGAATATTCTAACAAGCAGTTACCCTAAAAAATAGGAAAATCCTTACAGTTACCCCTTTCCCTAAAGACTTTATCTATGTTCTAGAGAAGCCATCTGTTCATCTCTTTTTTGCCTCAAAATAGGCAAAAGCTTCCTCAAGCAAATCCTATTAACTTACAGTTAGACCAAATCCTTGCTTCTAGACTAACATAGGCAAAATCGACACTGCTATCTCTTCATTTCTTTTATTCCTCAAAATAGGCAAAATCAACACATTTGGGGCAAAACAGACCTTTCCATTCCTTGCTTCTAGACCAAATCCAAAGGCTCATCTACAATCTAACTGGGTGATTACATAGAAGCCAGAAGCATTCACCAAAACAGAAATCATATTACTCCAATAGAGTTTGTCTTTGCAATTGCCAGCAGAGAAGTCATCTGTCGATGCATATAAATTTCACATGGGATTTTGAAAAGTCATTTGCTGTAACAGCCTAATTTTACTTGCAAAGTTGCCTGCTCAAGCAACAATACAATCGTTAAAATTGCCTATGTTTACAAGCAATTACCTTTAAAAATAGAAAAATCCTTACAATTGGCCCTTTCCATAAAAACTTCATCAATTTCTTGAGAAGCCATAACTTTATAAGCCTCAAAATAGGTTAAAGAGCTTCCTCCAAAGCAAATCATATTCATGGACTGCTCCAAAGTATTCCAGGGGCAAATTAGACCTTGTTGTTCCCTGCATCTAAACTAAATCCAAAGATTAATGTATGATTTTTCTACTTTGGGATTCATACTTCTTTTATGCTTTCTATGCTTGTAACTTTTTACTGATGACATAAATAAATACTAGAAGCATTTTCCAATCTCTAAATAGAAATCATATACTTGAAGAAGAAAATTTGTACTTCGCAATATCCAGAAGAAAAACATCTATCACTGCATATAAATCACACGGGATTTTACTTGCTAAGTTTCTTGATCAGGGATTCCAAAAATAGGGGCATTTTTATCTCTTTTCCTATGAAAATTTATTTACAAAATAAGAAAAACTTAAACTTATTCGTTCCCCTGAAGATTACTTCAATTTTGTTGAGAAGCCATCTCTTCAAACAAAAGCTTCCTCCAACAAATTATATTCGACAGCTCCACACTCAATAACATATTCCAAAGGCAAAATAGACCTTTCCTTTCCTTGCTTCTAGACCATATCCAGAGACTCATCTATGATCTATCTACATTGGAATTCACATCTGGACCATTTTTTTGCTTTTAACTTTTATTGGTGATATACACAGAAGCTAGAAGCATCCTCCAATATCCTAATAGAAATCATATTACTCCAAGAAGAAAGTTTATAATTTGCAATATCCAGAAAAAAAAGCATCTATAGGTGTGCATAAATTTTCATAGTTTTTGAAAAGTTATTAGCTCTAACTCTAAGATCCTAATTTTAAAAGCTAAGTTGCTTGACCAACAATCCAAAGGCAAAAATAGAATAAAGCTTCCAGAGTAAGAGCTAAGAATGTGCATAACTCATAACTTTGACAAGGACACCAAGATCTTGAGAAGTGATTTATCATCCAAATAATTAAGCCATCAAAATTTTCCTCCTCCAACACATTAATTAAACTCAAAACGCAGCTTTCTCCTCAAGATCAAAAATCTTCTCCAGCAAGAACCTAGGATCTAAATATGTTTGATTCTGTTTTGAATTTGCCAACGATTCATAGCAATCATTGAGAGCATTGTCAAGTCCATATATATATATGTAGTTATAGTTATAGTTATTGTGATATTCAAAGTTATTTATATGCATATTCATACTTCAAGCAATATAAGCTTTGCACTGTGAATGTTAACCTGTAATGAATCATATTTTTCAGTTCTGGCAAAGGGAGGCAGCAATTCTCAGACAAAAACTGCAAAACCTGCAAGAAAATCACAGGTACGTTGATTTTTTTGACAATACAAATTCATCATATCAAACATCAATGGAAAAGTACAATAAACCAAAAAATGCAGAATCAAGAAATCTTTTTACATTAGGCATTCTTCAAAACACAACAATCATGCCCATATGTCTCCAGCTCAAGACAGACAGCATCATGCTTTCCCATCAAACATGTAATAGGAAATAACAGTTTCTTTCTCCTTCAACCTTTTTATAACTATTTAGTCCAACCTTTTACGATGCAATTATACTTAGAATGGTTCATAAAATGAATCATTCTTTAACTAAGATGAACACAGAGAGATTAATGGTCCTAGGCATAAATTTCTTTTCTATAAAAGATTTAATATCTAGCCCTAAGGCATTGAATGCGTCAACAGTACAAATAGACCCTACAATAGAAAGTGAATGAAAAGTCTATTTCATCTCACGCATATATCTACAAAAGGCTTTTATAATGTCTACAATATTTATAGACTGAAATTATGTATTGCATACCAAAACAGGCAAATGATGGGTGAAGAACTTTCTGGATTGAACGTAAAAGATTTACAGAATTTGGAGAGCCAATTGGAAATGAGCCTTCATAGTGTTCGCATGAAGAAGGTTTGAAACTTTTATTTCCAAGTCATACTCAGTTTTTAATTTCAAAATAGCATGCAAAATAAAGTAAGTCTGTGTTAGTAACATATACTCCGCTGCTGTAGGACCAAATCTTAATGAATGAAATTCAAGAATTGAACAGAAAGGTAAACCATGAAACAATAACTTCAGCTCCTTTCTATCACACTGTCTCAGCTCAAATGACTAAATTGCAGTGTCTCATTGCAGGGGAACCTCATTCATCAAGAAAATGTGGAACTCTATAAGAAGGTAAACCTAATTCGTCAAGAAAACATGGAATTATATAAGAAGGTATAAATTTGAATGGCTCATATAAATCACAATTTTCCAAGAAATATTAAAAAGATTCAATCATTAAACCTTTTATGGTTATAAGATGTCCTAAAACCAACCTCAAAAGAAAAGTTTCAACACATCCAGGTTTATGGAACAAGTGATGTCAATGGTGCAAACAAAGACTCCCTTCTCAAAAATGGTCTAGGCATTGGGGAGGACTCAAATGTTCCTGTTCATCTCCAGCTATGCCAGCCACAGCAACAAAACCATGAGACACCAACAAGAGCCACAAACTTGGGGTATATCTCCCTCCATATCCTAGATGATTTTGATTAAAATACCAATTTCTTTGCCACAATTTGATGTACAGATTTTTTACTGGAAACTGCAGCAGACTGCAATTGCAATAGCAAAACCAGATGCATCGAAGTGGGATTGGCTGTCAATCAACTTCCGTCAACAAATAGCTTATGGTTCCAAAAGTTATGCTTCTCATAGTACGATGTGGTATGTTAAAACCACCAATCATTCAGCAAAACAACATTGGTTTGAAATGATTAAACAAATGAACTTTAGCATGTGTGGATGATCAAGAAAACCATCTAGTTATGTAAAGATAAATTAAGTGTAATAAAGGAAAAAAATACATATAAAGTAGCAACCGGGCATTTATATTCTGTATGCGGTTCACTTTTTTCAGTGTCAAAGATAACTGACAATGGAGGTCATAATTACACTTATTTTAGTTAATTTTAATATTAAAAAACTTAATATAGTTGTCATCTCATGGAACATATAAGACAGCAACACAGTGATCCAGAAAAGTATTAATATTTAGATAGGTGAAGCTACAAAAATATATGAACTATAAAAGCATCACCAACAAGATCCTGAAAAGACTCAATGAAGTTTTACTGCAACTCAATTTTCAATGATAAAACCAAGACAGAGTAATTGTAATTACCTTCTTCTTCTCCTTCATTAAATACTACACAGAAAACTGATACCATGATCTGTGATACCAACAGAACAAATCATGTTAGGATCTGAGAACATCAGTTCAGGGTACCCAAAATAACAACCCTTGTTATAATACGCTACCAAAACTATATGAGCAGAAGGCAAAAACAAGTTTCTTCGATATTTAATACATACCATGATTAGTTAATACAAACCACTATTACGAGACATAAACATGTTATATAAAGGGGATGATAGTACACTATCAAAATGGGAAAACCATGGAATCATGTTTCTAGTTTACTGCTTGACTAGAAGATGCATAAGTATCTACTACATGGCTCTAGAACGAGGACCATTTCTTCCTAAAAATAGCCGGAATTGACATAACCAGCATATACAGTTACCATTGAGACTTTGGACCTTAAAATTGACTTCAGGGTGCATTTACTATCGGCAAGTATCCGAGCAAACTACAGCAAAACAATGTACAGCATACAAGCATCCCAAGGGAGTTCACAACCCAAAACTAGAAATGTCATAGCAGAACAACGAATCAGCGTATTTAACAATGATCTATAAGCATAAGCAGCAATAACTCTGCCTGTGGTAGCGCTATGTGCCTATAGCTGCGACTACAGCCGGTCCCAAGCCCGGAAAAAGGAGGAGGGTTGCAACATGTTGGAAAGAAACACTATAAAACAATTATGGACTATCAAAATAACCAGACTTTCGAACTGTAAAATAAATGGAAGTAAATAAGAGCAACATAGAACTTAGATATGTGTCTTTCAATTAAGTTTTAATTCATTGGAAAAGGAAAACATTAAGGACTATCAAAATTACCTGACTTTTGAATTGTAAAATAAATGCAAGTATATCAAGAGCAAAATAGAACTTAGATATGTGGCTTACAATTAAGGTTAGTTATATTCTAAGTTGATCCAACACTTTATTTTTCTTGTAGTACCCATATTGGATACATATCTAACATAGACCTCAGAATTCCATTTGGAACATTGAAACTTCATGCAAACAAAGCCAAGTTATTCATCAAGAGACATAATCAAACATAGTAAAAATGAGAAAGGAAGAAAGCAAAAGAAAAAAAAAAGGCTAAAATGAGAAACAAAGAAATTAACTCATACCATTACATTAATTAACGAGAGAAAGAAAAAGAAACATTAATAATTAGCACATCACCCTTTCACAAAGATTTAATGCACCCAAAACATGAATTATGACCTAAAGAACTAGTCTTAAAGCTGCAAGGAAAGTTTTCCAACAGATAGACATAAAAAAAAAACTACTATTTAATAAAGACCAAAATACTGAGCTTTTATAGTATTGATCCTAAAAATTCTTTCCTTCCTCCAAATTCCAACAAGCGATGAGAAGTGTGTTCTGGCTCTATGGAGATAGGGCTAACCAGAGGGCTCACGGAGAAAAATTCAGCATAGCTCATATCTGTTGAAACTTATTACAGTTTGATATTTATCAAACTATATCTTTTGCAGATTAAATGATTTAAGTTGATCTTTTTCAAGAAACCTATACTAAATCACAGCAATCAGAGGAACTTTGACAGGTGTTGTCTGATATTGAACACTTGCCCTTAAAGCATAGGATTGAGCTTTTATCCGTTTAAAGAACAGATATAGTTATTAAGACACGCATATGTTTTAACTTATAAGCCATACAATCTATTGAGAATTTGCTGCCTCTCTACAACTCAACTAAAGCACGCCTGAATCCCCAAACTACTACATCAATCTTTTTGCTTGCTTCCACTTAGTTACAAGCTATGTGTTCCAGAAGATCCACAGATGCCAAATCACATAAATGTGCACAAAGACATATGTACACATGTTGAACATACACAGACACATGCATGGCTTTAAAATGAAAAATGTAGCGCTACTCCACTTGGTCTGGTTTCCATATCTAAATTTGTGGAACTCATTGAATCCATCATCTTCTCCCCATTTCAGAACATAACACAAACATTGCTATATAATAATCATAGAGCCGTATAATAATCATAGAGCTGAAGGAACTTATATAAGAAATTAACAATAAAATGCATACCATGCACTAAGAATTCTGCCAAAAAAGTTAAACACTCCAAAGGTATCCTCGAGCATTGGTGAATAACCCAAGTCCTTTAAACATAAAGAACACAGACAATCATTGACAAACTATTACCACACTATATATTGAATATACCCTTTCTCTCTAAAATCTTACTCTACTAATTTTAGCCCATAGGCTATGTTGCTCCAACTCCTTATTTTTTTTTAAGTGCCCGTGTTCGGAAATCCATATCCAACACATTTCGAGACATTGGTATGAGGATATAACCCTTCAAGGATCCACCAAATATATGGAAAAACTTAGAAAATATTGAATATACCCTTCTCGGACACATACCCATATTTGCACTTACACCCGAGCCTATAGCCGATAAGTACTCTGTCAACAAGGCAAAATTCAATCACCTAATCAACGCTATCTTTTAGGATACTTCACATCTTGTCATGTAATTGACATCACAATTACACATGTCCCAATCCTTATTACACATCCTAAATCTCTAAGTAATGAATCATAATCTTGATGAAGATGATCATTCTTCATTAAAGAGGTCAGCCAAAGCTTGAAGATTTCAAACTTATAAATGAGCTAATGGAGCAAACAATTAAGAAAAAATTTGGACCAAGCCTTCTTAAAAAAAAAGATGAGGCATGATAAAAGAATCAGGAGAAAATTTAATGTTAAAATTGAGAATGCCCCAAAAATTCAGTTCAGGACCCAAGGAGAGACATATGTATTTGTTTAACTGAATTCAGTTAGTGATGGTTGTGATATAAGCATTTTAAACTGAAAATAATAGTTGAATCTTTTAAAGGGCAACAGTTTGATTTTCTTAACCAGAACATAATTCAACTTCAATTATATTTAACAATATCTAAAATATTTAGCAGATTCAAAACAAAAAAAGTGCAGAAAATGCAAAAACCTGCGTGCCATACAGAAGGAGAAATAGTGTGCCATAAACAAAAACATTTTAAATAGTTATCACATAAACTACCTTCTTCAAATTAACAACAAGTTTCTATTTTTTCCCTTTAGTTACTTAGAAAATTTTATCAGAGTATGGGCTTAAGAAGGATTACTGTCTAAACATTTTAAAGCAGAATGATGATGACAATCTTAACATGTATTATTCGTATCAAATAACAGTCCAAAGAACCTGATAGGAGTAGGTAACATTTAGTCTACGGCAACCATGCTTAGCTGCTCACAAGGATAGTTCATCTAAAACTTGTTGGGTCTCAAAATTTTCTTCCCAAAAGGTTAATTCCGATTTATTCTGTTTACACAAACAAACCCAAATGAGATGAGGTCCATAATTTTCCCCATTTATGCCTTATTATCCTACTCAAGGAATCAAGTTCTTAACCTCATAGTAAGAAATGCAAATTTCTAAAAATTAGAAGTGGCAGGCATAAGGTCAAGAGGTGGCTTCCATCACACTAGCAAAAAGTTGAGCTTTTGTTTCCTATACATACTTGTCTTAAGCAATCAAATTAGCTACCATACCTGACATGCTCTAATACTAATTTGGCCTAACTACTGCAAGACATTGTTTTATTTTAGCCCCATTAAACTTTACATTGGTCTCCAAATCTGCCTCACAAGATTGATTTCAAATCTCTACATGAACGCCAAGGTGCTTCAAATGATCTTAATTGGGGCAGAGGTTTAGAAAGAGCTCTTTTGTAATGAAGTAGATAAGCATTGCAACCAATGGTCCAAATGATTCAGAAAGGTAAAGAGGCATGGGCTGCCCTAGGCTTTGCTTGGTTATAAAGATGGAAGGGTTAAGGAGCTAAAAATGAAAATTTAGATTAAGTTCGAAAGTAGGAAACTGGTTATGAAATCCAACCACTGGATTAACCATTTTATGATGGTTCTACTCCCAGATGATAACTCCACTAGTACCTATACTACTTATTGATAGCACCAATCCTCTACTACTACTATCTCTAGCTTACATCTCCCAGGTGCTCACCACATCTCCTTAGGGCATACCATCTACCTCATATGGTTCCCAATATCACCATATTTCTTTATATACCATTGTACTTAAGCACACCAATGCTTTGCTTGGTAGGAAGGATGAAAAGGGGTAAGCATGAAAAATGTTATGGGAGCAAAAGCCTACAATAACATTGAGATAACCAGGGCTGACCTACTCATTCTTCTTTTCATGTTGTGGGGCAAAAGCCCATAGCAAACTAACAAAATAAGCACACAAAAACTAATCCCAAACAAGTAAGCAAGTAAAAAGTTACTACCTAGACACTTCAACTATTCTTCTTTTCATGTTTCTTCTTGGTACTTAGGAAATCAGGGCTTAACATGAGGAGAAAACATGATTGGTTAATACCCTTCTCGGGCATTGAGTCTTTTTAATTTGTCTCTGATCTACTAAAACTTGGTTGCAATTTGTTCTTTCTATTTCTTTCAAAGGGAAAAAAAAAAAAAAAAAAAAAGAAGAAAGGACAAAGCAAAAGGCAGAAGCAATTTCTCCTCTCTTTTGCTTTACTGCAACTTTTCCTTGTTTTAATTTATTAATTATACAATTTATAATTGCATTTTTTTAATTAGAGATAATAGTATTTTATTAAGAGTTAAATTGGTATCAATGTTTACAGTAAACATATTACAAGGCATGTTTGGAGAAGGTACTAAAACGTCATTTTTATGATCATCGTAATGTAAGTTATATTCATGTGGTAATACCTACAAAATCAAATGCAAGATATGTACATGGGCAAGTATAACAGACCACAACCATAATCATGCATCTACAATGTTATAAAGCCTACCACTTAATTAATCAAAACAGAATTGCTTCAAGCTTGTGGTAGATATTTGAAGATTTATACTCATTACATAACTTGTACATATACCTAGACGAATATAGTTTGTGCTTGATGTTGTGATCTAATTGTAAATTAGTCATTTACATTTTTAAAGCATTCTTATATAAGTCACCAAGGACACTTACTTTTGATGGATCACCTAGATCTTTACAATATGATTATCATCATGTTTGTCTCCACTCTCTAAATATGTTATTTTTCCTTATACTTTTTCCTTGCTCAAATGAGGAATATGTTTTGAGATTTTTGCTCAGAACTTTACAGCTAGCAATAACATCACTGAATCATGACCTTTTAATTTTCTTGATTGGAGGAGGCAAAATGATTGTGTATTTTCACTCCACATATGAATATTAAATTTGTAATACATTTGAGATAATCCATGACTTTTAGTTTTTGTAATAAACTAAATGGCTAACACTCATAGCATTCAAACATACTGGATAAGATTACATAAATGCTGGAAGCAGCACCTTTTGTTGTTAAATAGTGTGCAAACTATCCAAGTAAAAGCTATTAGCCACACGCCAAAGGAAGCCTAATCTAATTGGTACTGACTTGTTCAAGTTTTGGAACCGAAATGACAGGAACAAACATGATGCACAGACTACAGACTAAGCTTTCTCAAGTGCAAAAATGTAAAAGAGGCCAGGAAAAACTATCAGCCGCAGGATGAATTAGATAGTTTAAAGCATAAGGTAGTAAAACATAAATACAGGATGAATTAGCAAAAATATAAAGATGAACATTGTTTTACAAAGTGTATTATTAATTTTTATATCAACACAAATTAATTATTACAAAAATTCTGATAATACATTAGTATGAACATTAAAAAATGAAATGGAGAATATCTAAAATGTTGTAGAACTTTAAATAATATTAATATCCTAAAAGAGTCGATGCTTGGTACTAAAGCCAAAAAAATCTCCAAAAAATTAAAATAGCCAACTACAATGAGAATAAAAGCATATGCCTCAATGAAAAGGTATCATTTATTAAAGATAGGATCAGAATTTTTGCACACTATAGCAAAATCCAATAAAGATCTAGGAAAGCTACAATTCAAGAGTGTAGTTCAAAAACAAAAAAAAAGGTCATATTACAAGGAAAGTTACCAAAAGAACAAAACAAAACCTGGGGAAAGGAGAAAACTTGCAAGTTGATGATAAAAACCTTAGTTACACAAGTTTGCATAAAAAATGCTTATACCATGTTTTAAGATAGACCATTTAATCTATTTTACAACTACTTACTGAAAGGAGGTGAGATTGAAGAGGGAAAATGCAACAACTCACTCTCTTCCTGTTTATGTAGAATACAGCAAATTCTTAAAATCCAAATGAAGAAAATATTTTCATATATCATAATTGCCACTTCAAGCTAAATACCAATACCATTTCAAAATCATATTGTTATAAATATGCATAAATAAAATTTGATAAAACTCCAAATCTTCACTTTACCAAATCATAACCACTATAAAATACCAAACAGCTCAAACTGAAAATGGATATCTCAACTTATTCCTCCAATTAGATCTAGAAGCAAACAAGTATTAAAGGGATCTATTTCCAAAACCAATACCAAAGAATGAGCAATTTAACTAATATCGCTAAGAATTTGAGAGGAAAATGGGATGAAAGACGCCCTCCAGCTCTATACTCTAGAAATTATCCTATCTTTTACACATTCCCAACATCTACCATCCAATAACATCGTGCCTCTGCCCTTATAGTAACCAGAAAGTTTAACAACCTCGGTGAATGAAAAGTTTGCAAAAGCAGTGTTCCACATAGATGTTTTAAGTTATTTAACACGATTCTTAATAGAAATTATTAGAAGAGAAAAAAATAACAAAAGAATGGAAAGACAAGAGCAACAAGCCCATCACTTGCTCCAATGAAGTGAGAACATCAAAAACAATATAGAAGCACTTAAAACAGAAAAGCAACACCAAGAAACTCAAAAATTTGCTCAAATAAAAACTTTTCATTTGACACCCAACCCAGCTTCTTCCTCCTATTTCAACAAAACTTTAGCACAAAGCATAATTAGTTTGATTAAATTGTGCTTTAGCAAAAAAGTACTACTCTATCCATATAGCTAATCTGCACATAAAACTCATGCATATTAACTATTCCTACTCATCTTAAATAGAGATGACAGTATGTTGAATATCTGCAATTTTTTGTAATATCCCAATCTGCGTAAATGCATTAACTATTCCTACTAATCACAAAAACGGATGACAGGAGATCTGATATTTGTATTTTTCTGTAATATTCAAATCCTAATCTGCAAAAATGGCTTAAAATCCGAATCCATTAATTATCCGCATTAAATCTACACATTACTACCAAAATCCGAATTAAATAAGACTATCCGTCGAAGATTCAAATCCACTAATAATTCAAAATCAATAAATAGCTAACTTTGGAAGCCGAGGTTCTACTTTTTCTGTGAGAAAATATTTACAGCAAGGTGACTATGTTAGGAAGTTCCTATGTTAGGAAGTTACTTAGGAATTTTGACTCT
>JBBYHM010000022.1:976868-1033699 GCA_038381775.1 Adansonia rubrostipa | reverse complement strand
TTTTGATTATGGTTGACTTTAGATCTTAGATGAGTGCTAGGGCTGTAATATAAGTATGTGTTCTGTAATACTCTAAATACAGAATAGAAAAACTTATTTTTCAGTTTTCAACATTTTCCATTATCAACAAAAGTAATGCGGATTTAGATAGAAGATTCAAATATCATAATATATTATCCATAAAAGTAATGCTGATTTAGATAATAAAAATCAAAGAGTTTATATCTGCATCAGCTCTCAATTAACAATGTCCAAATTCACAAAAAGCAAATCAGATAATAGCAGATATCCGAATTTACATTATTAATTGTCATTCATAATCACAAACCCTGAAAAAAAGTTCAAACTTTTGGCCACGTGTTTAATGACCAGTAACCCTATGTGTTGAAAAATCGAGCGTGACCGTAAAGACAGCCATTACAACAATATTTTATGTGCTTTTCTATGATTGTTGTATTGGAATAACCATGGACTAACACTATGCACCTTATAAGCACAGATAATGATGATTCTCCATCAGTGAAGCATAAAATATGGTAGTACGGTTCCAAAACTATAAATAGAACGTCAATTTGTAAAAAAAAATATCAGAACTGTGTGAAACGTGTAGGCTATGACATACCTTTCGCATCTCAAGGTAAAAAAGGGCTCAAGTTCATCCAGTAATACAGAACTTTAAATTGAAATTAAGGTGATATAATCATATAATTGCTTTGTACTGATCCAGTCAAAACAAAAAAGAAAGACGAACGGTACTTAAACACTATCTAGAAGATAGCAGGAGATAAAATAATTAAAATAGATAGCATACATGAAAATGTTAAGAAGAAGAATCATAAAAATTACCTTGAAACCAAAAGGTAATTTGCTTTGAATCTTAGACTCTCCCTCCTCTTGATATCACCTGAAAAAGAGTCCAAAATGTCAAAATTCCTTTAGCAACAATTTTTTTTAAAGAAAAGTTGAAAAAAAGAGAAAGAAAATGCTAGCAATTGATTTTATAACAGCATTTCTACCGTAGGCATAAAACACTTCATACATCCACTTCGTTGCTGAGAAAACTTGACAAAGATGTCAAAAACAGATTATTATAGAAAAGTTTTCAACAAAAAGAACGATTCTCGGATGGCTCTCTTTTACAATCACGCACTTTCTCAGTAACGAAACGGATTTTACACAAAAGTAATTCCAAAGCGAAGTTTTTCACCGCCATCAGTAACAAATTCCAAATCAAAACAAATTAAAAGTTGGTAAAACCCTAAAACAAACAAATTACTTAACGGTAAACGAATCAGCATTCGCGTTTAAAGCCGAGGATGCAAGCTCAAAACGAAACATAAAATGAACTTCAAATCAAGAAAAAAAAAAAAATAACGATCTGATCACGAAAATTTTAACTAAATCAACAAAATAACCAAAGAAAAACGTGAAAAATTACAGAAAAAACGAGATCCGTTTCGTTAAAGAAGAAAGTTTTACCAGACGAAGTTAGGGAAACTGACGAAGCATGCTATAGGGGAAAAAAATAGAGAGAGAAAAAAATATCTGAAGCTGGAGTGGAGCAGAGATTGGGGGTTTAAATAAGTTAATGTGGGGGAGACTATGAAGATGCCCCCACTTAATCTGCTTCTTACCTAATTAATTAATTGAAAAATTATTCAATAATCAGAGATTGGCTAAAGCTTAAGCTTGGCTTTTGGTAAAATTAGTGCAAACGAATTATTTTATTTATTCGTTGATTTGATTCTTTCATAATCTAGGGTTTCGGGTTTTCCTTAAAAAAAAAAAAACTGAAAATCGCTTTCTGTGTCTTTGGAGACTGCCGTTGCGTCATCTTCACCCGAAACGCCGGCTAAGCCGCTGTATTCAGTTCGATCCGCCGATGTCTCCGGCTTCCATGCCGTTTAGGGGGAATTAATTAATTAAAGAAAAAGGGCATCGGCTGACGTGGTTAGCTGGCGAACCAACTGCACCAAAGGGGAGGCGGTAAATGACAGGCACAAGCTGGACACGTTTCGACAATAGACATGGACACGATAAATCCCCTGCAACCACAAAATTTTTAGGCCTTGTAACGTGTCTAACTGAACGAACAAGAATTTGACACGTGCCCAGAGCAGTTCTTTAAATTCTCGTTGGCTTATTTTTCTATTGACTCTAAGTTTTTGGACCTTTTGGTTTTTGGAGGCATCAAACTTCCATTTGTTAATTAAAAATAAAGGCCAAAAGTGATCTTCGCAACTGGCAGGGACACGTGTCAATTTTTTGAGATTCGATTCAAAATGTGTACAAGAATTAATTTTTTTTAATTGACGAAAGGAGGAAGATATTTTGGAGAAGTCAAGATATTTTGCAGCAAGGGTGGACTGTGAAAGGTGAGAGTCCTTATTACGGTTCACTGTATTAAACGAAAGTACTATTCTAACACGTGAATAAAAAAAGGGAAAACGATATTTATTTAGAAGGTGCAATTAACGGCGGAGTTGGTAAGAATGCGATGGCATCCAGCGTCACTTTAAAAGTTACTCCACGTCGTAGAGGCATTTGAAATACACCATTACAACCAACTTCCACCGCTAGTAATGACTTCGATATATATATTTTTTAGATTGATATCATATTTAACTAATTAAAATAAGTTGTTATTAGCAAATATGATATAATTTTTTTGTAAAAAATCATTAAAAATTTGTAGCTAATTTTAAAATTTGTATTTAAGTGAATAGTTAATTTATATGATAAAATTTATTTTTATATTTCTAATTTTAATTTTTTTAAAATGTTCAAAATGAAATCAGTGTTTGTTAATACATTATATTAATTAAATCAAATATTTTAATAATAATTAAAAATTTATCATATCTATTATGTGGGTAAAGAAAATGTATTTTCAAAGTAAAAATGTTATATTCTAAAAGAAATAATGAATTAAATTGAGTAATTTTTTAATTAAAAGATATTAAAAATATTCGTAATTTTTAATGCGGCCCTCAACTCATATGACCAATTCAATTAAAAGAATTTTATAATTAGTATAAATATAAATACATATGTTCATGAGGCATATATTGTATAAAAATCATGTAAGCGTTTATAAAACATAAAAAAACAGTATATAATTAAAATTTTTTGCATTGGTTTAAGCTAAGAATAATTTTTCAAACATGATTAGTTTAAAAAATATATATTTATATTGGATTTATATCATTATATATATATATCTAGGGCAAGGATAAAGTCAAGAAAATTAAAAAATTAATCCGATAGTAATAGTTGATTTAATTTTAATTTAATTTTTATTAAATTTTATTAATATAATAATAAAATATATTTAATTTAATTTTTAATTTATCAATTAAAAAAATTATTGTTATTTGTAATGAACTGAATTTTTTTTAATTATTTCATAATAGTAAATAGTAACCATTATTTTTTTTTCAAAATCAAAGTTAACTATTATTATCCATGCATAATGATCAAAATACTGCAAACACCGATCTAAGTCACAATCTTCTAGTACAATCCATTACTCTATTCATTCACCAATCAACTTGTGACATTGAACATGGCAATGCTAAGATGATCAAGCTGATTTGATCTGAAGTATATCTTTATGAATAATCTTATCCCTTATAACTCGAAAGGTTTACCTTTTTTTTTTTTACCCCTTCTCTTCAAGGATTCAACACATGTCATCATCAATAAAATATTTGATCAAAAAGATCTTCATAAGGCCATTGGCAGTTCATTTGGAAAAAACAAAGAAGCAATACAATACACGTGTTAAAGTATCAAATTGCCTCGCTAACCGAGCTTTGGCATTTCTGAAACAAAGATCGTGTCAATTCTGGATTAGTTAAAGTCTAAAACTCCAGATTTTTCTTCCGATGGATTTTTTTGTTTTTCAAGCAGGTAGACTAAACGAAAAAGAACATAAAATCCAATTAGGACAAATGACAGTGTCACATCTGTAGTTTTTCATTGCTCAAAATCCATGTCGGCAATCTTGGAATCTGATTATCTGAACCCCCTGCCCCTCAGGGTCTTTGACTATAACCTACTGCACCAATTCCCATTAAAAGGAACAAACAAATATCTTCTCTGTCTCAATCATTAATCTCAGTGTAGATGGCAAGGTACATTGAATACCAAACACCTTGGTTTTACAAGCTCCCAAAGCCTATACAATTGACAGGCATTAATTAAGCAAAAAGTTGAACCGGAAAGTTCCATGCCAAGCTAAAAACCTTTGAACTTTTTTAGACTAGGGTTCATTTGTCAACATGAGATTGGTTCACGTTGCTGGTATTTTACCTTCCCTTGGAAAATCTTTCCTGTCTGCAACTGAGGAAGTAGTGGGGTTGCAGCCCATTGTTTTGAACTTTGATATCTGTCTTTGAATTCGGTGGCAGTCTCAACGTTAAGTGTTATCCCGACAGATAGGTAGGTAATTCGAACAAAATTTTGACAGCTGGGTCGTGATCTTACAAGTTGATGATGTTTAAAACATTCGAATTTTTTTTCTTTCTTTTCAACACGTTTCCTTTTAGTTGCGAAAGTAGGCCAAAGAGAAACAACCATTTGTTACGCAGTGCAATTTACAAGGACTAAAGTAACTTATTACAAGGGCCGAGAGTGATGAGAAAAGTGTAGAAGTAGCTTTCATTGTGACCGGACTGGATGGTTAGCTATTGAAGATAAGGGACCAAAGGCTATACAAGTTAGAAAATGCATAGTTCGAAATTGCGTAATCATAAAGAGAATAAAAAATATATTAATTGCTTGATTACATTTTTAATTTTGGAGCTTGTTAATAAGCGAGCTCCTAAAACTTCCCTAACTATATTCACTAAGGACACTAACCCTTCCCCCCAATTATTTTAAAATGCCCTATCACCGTTGAGTGTTAGTGATGCCTATTCAAATGTTTAGGCGCTTGGGTTGGTTAACCATCTTCTTTTACCCTATGTTAGTTGAATTCAAAGTAAGTATTACTTACAAATAAAAATACATATCTAATATAAATATATTCAAAAAATTTTAAATTTTTTTATTTATAGTATTGATAAAGAGAGTTTTTAAATTAGTATCACGAATTAACTAGACACAAACTCTATCACTAAAATGATTAAAAAACCAAATCATAAAATAAACCATATATTTCTAAATGTTAAATCAATAATTTATTTTTTAAAAATAACATTATATTTTTTTTTGTTAATTCGGTTTTTTTATTTTTCTAAAAAATTATATCTTACAAAAACCACAACTTACAGTTTTTTAAAAATTTTGCACTACCATTTTTTTAATTTTTCTTTTTTAATTATTTTATTTTTTATATATTTTTTAATTATTTATTATTTCATCCACATAGCGAGTATGTATAAAACTAATATGTTTAAATGATTATATATATATATATATATATATCTTATGTTCATATTCAAACATATGTAAAAAAATAAGTGTTGAAAATAGTATATGTGCAAAGTAGATGCATGCTTTAATCCATTACATGGATAAAGAGAAGATACACTGGGGTATTGTAGCTTTTACCACAAATGTTGGTTGGCCAGATGCCAACAGGTTTCTTTTTCCTCTTTTTTTTTTTGGGGTCTGGGTGGATGGGGAAGAAAGGGAAGAAGGGAGGGAGATGGAAGAAAGAAAGGAGAAGGGAAGCGGGAAGAAAGAGACAGGAAGCAGGAAAGAAACCTCAAGGAGTGTAAGCGAGGAGGAAAAGGAAAAAAAAAATGAGAGAAAGAAAAAGGAAAAAAGATGGAGAAAATTTTGTACTTTTTATATTTATATTTTTGCATTAGTATTTTTTTTATACTATAAATTTATATAGATTTCACACGTTTATAATTTATTTTGTATATATTTTTATATATTAATGTATTCGTATCATATTATGTTATTTTTGTATTTCTTTTAATTTATATAAATTTTAATTTATATCAGACTCATGTCATTTTTTATATCGTGTTTAATTATTTTCTTATTATATTTTTGTGTAATATCTCAATACATTCCAATTTTTTTTAATTTATCATAATGATTCATTTTAATTCTAATTTAATTTACTTAAGATATTGACATATAAAAATATTTCAATAATTTGTTATAATGATTTAATTAGAAAAAATTTATTTTATTAATTAACTATTTTATTTTATTTTTAGACGATATTTTTAAAATTATTTGACAGCACATTTACTTGCATCTCGATTATGTATGCAACCAATTGAGGAAAAAAATTATCTTATTAATTATTTTATTTCAAGTTTAAACGATGTAATTAAAGAGATTGTTATACGAGTTCACTCGTGCATTGATTTAGTATCATCAGTCGATCAGCTTGGATAAAAGTATGTTTTTTTGGCTTTTTTTTTAAATGAAGCATTTTAAAATGATTAATTCTACGTCGATTTGTAAGTTAATTTAAGATTTATATTTGAATCTAAACAATTATCATAGATTTAATTCTTATAATTAAAATACCATAATATGATAATAATAATACTAATAAAATTTTTAAAAAATAATTATAATTAGTAAATTTTAATTTTTAAAATTAATTTATTAAAAAAATTTTAAAACCCCCCAGCGTAAGCAAAGAGTTAAATCCTAGCATAATGAAAAGTAAGAGACCACAGGACTTTGTACGAAACGAATTGATGAAAGATCAGAAGGCCCGTAAACCTTGATATGAGAATCAATCACTTAGTGAGCCCAAGATTGTTGTCTCTGTAGACATGAGTACGAACCCATATTGGAATCTAATGACTGGGCTTTACCGAAAGAATTGAAGCCCACTCCTCTCAAGTCCAATTACCCTTAACAGTGGCACTCGGCTGCCCCTCCCCCTATGCCTTCCAGTGCAGATATTTCGTAAAAACCATAACAGGAAGAAAACAAAATTGGATAAAGTCACAAGCAACGCCGGCATCCTCTCTCACCTCTCAAGTTATCACTTCAAAGAGCCTATCTCCTGGTAAGCTCGCTCCCTCTACTATCCAGAGGCAACCTCATTTTAATTCTTATTACTTTTCCGCTAAAGAGAAACAGGCTCTCTCTCCAAATAACTGTGTTGGAATAACCGCCTTTAAGTTCCTTGTTTGTTTGAATTACTATATTTTATTTTTTAAGCTATGGTGTTTGAGTATTGATATTTTGGTTATTTACAAACTCGTAGGTAAAAGTATGGATATGATAGTACATACAAACCATGCCCATGAAGGGTTTTATTACAGGGAGGGTTTAAGAAACAGCAGCTTTTTAGAAGCTAGGTTTAAGGCTAAAGCTGTTGCCAATTTTAGTTATTTGAAAGCTTCTATGGGCTGCAAACCTGTGGGGTTCCAAAAGCAAAGGCGATGTAGAGTCCTTGCTGTTGCAAAGGTTGAAAGTGCTGGTGTTAATGGTAGTTTACAAAATTTTGAAAGTCCCCCAAAAGGGAAGTTTGGAAATGGTCATGTTTTGTCTAGTCCGTCGAGTTCCCTTCACAGTTGTCAGGAAGCTGGTAGCAATAATCAACTCCGTAAATTTGTTAGAAATGGAGAACTCGAAGAAGGGTTTAAGCTTCTCGAGGGCATGGTTTATCATGGTGAGATTCCTGATATTATCGCTTGTACAAGTTTAATCCGCGGATTTTGTAAGAAAGGCAAGACTAGGAAGGCTACACGGGTTATGGAGATTATAGAAGATTCTGGGGCTGTTCCTGATGTTATAACTTATAATGTGTTGATTAGTGGGTATTGCAGGGCAGGGGAGATTGATAATGCTTTGCAAGTTTTGGATAGAATGAGTGTTGCTCCAGATGTTGTTACATATAATACGATTTTGCGTAGCTTGTGTGATAGTGGGAAGTTGAAGCAAGCAATGGAAGTTTTGGATCGACAATTGAAGAAAGAATGTTATCCAGATGTGATTACATACACGATTTTGATTGAAGCAACTTGCAAGGAAAGTGGTGTTGCACAAGCTATGAAGCTCTTGGATGAGATGAGGACTAGAGGATGTAAACCAGATGTGGTTACTTATAATGTTCTTGTCAATGGGATTTGTAAGGAGGGGAGATTGGATGAAGCAATCAAGTTCTTGAATAGCATGCCATCATATGGATGCCAACCCAATGTGATTACTCATAATATTATTTTGCGTAGCATGTGTAGCACTGGCAGGTGGATGGATGCAGAGAGATTGTTAGCTGATATGCTACGTAAAGGCTGTTCTCCTAGTGTTGTTACGTTCAATATATTGATTAATTTCTTATGCCGAAAAGGTTTATTGGGTCGAGCAATTGACATATTGGAGAAGATGCCCAAACATGGGTGTACTCCTAATTCCTTAAGCTATAATCCACTGCTCCATGGGTTCTGCAAAGAAAAGAAGATGGAGAGAGCAATTGAGTATTTGGAGATAATGGTGTCTAGAGGTTGCTACCCGGACATTGTGACCTATAACACCTTGCTGACAGCGTTATGCAAAGATGGGAAGGTTGATGTGGCAGTTGAGATACTCAATCAACTAAGTACCAAGGGTTGCTCGCCTGTTTTAATCACTTACAACACTGTGATTGATGGGCTCTCAAAGGTAGGGAAGACAGATCAAGCTATAAAACTTTTGGATGAGATGCATGCCAAGGGTCTAAAGCCTGATATAATTACTTACTCTTCACTTGTTGGAGGACTTAGTAGGGAAGGAAAGGTTGATGATGCGATAAAGTTTTTTCATGACTTTGAGAGGATGGGTGTGAGGCCAAATGCCATAACCTATAACTCTATCATGTTGGGCCTTTGTAAGGCTCGGCAGACTGATCGTGCTATTGACTTTTTGGCTTATATGGTGATGAGGGGATGTAAACCTACTGAATCTACATACACCATTCTCATTGAAGGTGTAGCATACGAAGGCTTAGCTAATGAGGCGTTGGAGTTATTAAATGAGTTGTGCTCTAGAGGAGTTGTGAAGAAAAGTTCAGCAGAACAGGTAGCTGTCAAGATGTAGGCTGTGGTTCATGCATTATTTAGTTCTTCCTTGGTTGGCGAATGCTCACTCTTGTCATTTTATACTGCATGCCCCATTTCTGCAAACTAGGAGACTACAGTTCACTTATTTTTCTCCTCGCTCTTGAATGACATCCGAGTGCAATTTTGGTAGATGGCCATGTAGCCTTACCCTTTTGCCTGTTAGAGTTCTACTTCTGCATCTATCATGAACATTTGTTTACATCCTTCTTTATGCTTCAAAATGCTTCCAATTTTCATGTTTGCTTTGTACTGTTAGCTTGCAGCTGATATGGCACTTATGTCTTTTGCTTAATATAATGTTAATTAGTTTCTTTCTTTAAAGGTTCTTGTGGTTTATTTCATTAGTTCTCATGGCATTACCTCACTATTTAGTTTTAAAAAAATCTTGCAGATGCTTTCCTTTCCCTTTACATGATGGGGCATTTAATCTGCATTTGTCAAACTTCTCTGCTGCAATGATTGCAATTGTGACTTTGTGATGTTACCCAATAAATTCTGGGATTTTTGCACTCTGCAAGTTGTAAGTACCGGAGAATACTGTTAACTTACCATAGAAATGATGTCCCTTCCTCCCTCTTGTTCAATTCTTAAGCTGAATTCTACTTACCATGTTTTTCGTCATGATCATGTTTAGTATGCATCTGCAATGGGTATCATGGTAATTCTAAGAAGCCTCTTGCTACTTATTTCTGATTGTAAAAATTGCCTTTAGGTTCAAATATGAGCGGTTGTTACTTATCGAGTCTTATTTTATCTTTTGGGAACCTATATAGAAGTTGCAGTCTATCGAACTCTAGGAACAAGATTAAAAACTACAACTTCCATGGGCATTGTTCCCTTTTTCTGATGTTCACTTTAAAAGAGCTTCCTCTACCCATTTGGCCATCTCCGAGAAGCCATGTTTTTTATAGAGATATTACCCCATGGTTGTGCCACTTCCACTGGCATGTTCCTTTATTAACAGCCATGCCAACCTTCTTCTATCAGCTGAACAGAGAAGTAAAGGCATGCAACCTTTCTTGATCAGGAAACTTCAATTGCAAAAATTATGGGTTGCCTTGGGCTAATCTAAAGCATATTGGTGCTGCTGAAGGACATTAAACAAGGTAAAGGGACAGATGATAAGAATTGAATGTTTGTGATATTTCATGCTTGTCGCTAGGGTAGTGGTTTAATAAATGGATAAGGAAGGGGAAAGGAAAAAATACAATGTGTGACTGGACGTGCGTAGGACAAAGTGACAGGTATCCGAGAAAGAGATGAACCAGATGAGGAAGGCAGCTGTTGTACGCCCTTCAATCACGTGGTTTGAGGGCCACAACTAAATGCAACTGATTTATCCGCCCAAAGTTTTTTTTCCCCTTCTCTTAATGGCATCAACCATGTATATTATGGTCTCATTGTAAATGCTGCCACTTTTTTGTGCACCAGCAGACAAGAGCGTCTTATCATGAAAACAGAGAAAGGTTTTTTTGTTTCTTATCAGAAGGAAAAAAAAGATCGATATGAATCTCATAGCTATGGGAATCTCAAGTGTCAACCATGGTTTTAACGTCCAAATAACGTTTTTTTTTTTCTTCTAAATAAACACAGTTTTTATCAAGTTGTTCATTGTTAGAGGAATCGACAGCTCTGCAGCCTATCAAATGGTACAAATTTAATACACCATCAATGTACCCACACTTTTGCTTGGCAAAATGAATAACGACAAATTATTCTTCACTCTCTCTGCCTCTGACCGTAGATTCCTTGTTTGCGTTGCTTCTCAGTCTTACCTTTTTTTCGTTCTTAAAACCAAAAGGAAAAAATGCTTTTCCCATATTGATGCTTTCCACCAATGCCCTTGGTTGTCTCTACCACACACTCAAAATCCGAAGAAAAGCATAAAGAAAACATTTTTGATTTCTTCATCATTTAAGAAGCAATAAAGTTTCTGTTGAAAAGGGCTCAAAAACCATGGAGAGAAGTTCACCTTCGAGGAACACTAATGAAGAAGAGTCGCTTTCCTGCTGGGGTCGTCTCAAGCTGAAGCTTCCATGGACGAAAAGAAAAATAAGAAGTTTGGGCAATAGCATAACGGCAGCTTTCAGGGCAAAACAACCCAGACCTGTTGGTGGCTTTAGGTACGACCCTTTAAGCTATGCCCAGAACTTTGACGACGGTTGTGGAGATGACGATACTGAGGACGCTCTTTATCGTGGATTCTCTTCCAGATATGCTGCTCCTTCATCAAGATCGGTTGCAGACAAGTGAAATGGCTTTGGCCAGCTGATTCGAGTCGTTGAAATGTAGAGAAATATCATTTCTTTTTCCTTTTTTTTTTTCTAGATTATTCATGTTTTCCAGTATCTGTACAGTGCTTAGATTGATGATTTCTGAGCTCTTCTATATGGAAAGAAAAATCAATATAGAAACATAATATTTAAAAAAGAAAAAAAAAACAGTGCCAGATTTATAAATGCATTATCTTTTCTTATTGAGAAAATGTGATGACAATCAAAGTATAGAGTGGTAGAAGCTAAAGTATTTGATGCTGAATTTCAAATGAATCTAATAGAGGGGGCAGCCATCTACAACTATGCCTTTGGCAGTTGGACAGGTAGCGAGATCGCAGTGCTCGCCTTCACTTCCCCACCAGGATATGCTAATTCCTTGCATTGTCAATGTGAAATATAAGACCACTCCCATGAAAGCCAATCCAGCATCCAAGGCAGCGGAGAGAACATAGTTGTACTTTTGCCACCAATCTTTTCGGTATTTAAAAACATAGTAATTGAAGATGACTCCAACGATGAGCCAGCAGTTGAAGTTTAATGATGTTGCTGGTGGCATTGCAGCCGTTGCCCCCAGGAGCACTGGCAGATTGATCAGTGGGATCCAGTTCTGGTTAGGGAATGCTTTGTGGAATAGCCATACAATGATGGGTCCCAAAGCACCTCCAATGAAGAACCAGTTGAGAGCAGGGTAGTTCCCAAGAGGACCGA
This sequence comes from Adansonia rubrostipa, assembly GCA_038381775.1. Lineage (NCBI taxonomy): Eukaryota > Viridiplantae > Streptophyta > Magnoliopsida > Malvales > Malvaceae > Adansonia > Adansonia rubrostipa. The sequence continues at coordinate 1,021,686 of JBBYHM010000022.1, read as the reverse complement.
AGATCCTTTTCGGTCCAACCAGACCCCAGATAACAGATGCATCAAAGAAGACTCGGTCACTAGGACATGTCCATGGACTCGTTGGAGGAAGTAGATGATCCTGGCATATGTTCTCCACTGTAGTCAGCAGCCACCACGCTACTGCAAGGTTGATTGTTCCAGCTATTACAGTTCCTAAGCCCTTTTAGTAGAAGACAAATAGGAAGAAGGCATTAGCAAATAAATTAACCTATACAAAGGATCCTGTTCTGTTCTCATATAATGATGATGATGATAATAATAATAATTTGAGAATGCACAAATAAGTGGTTTATACTTCATATATATTTGGCCAGAATTAATCTGGAGGACCCTTATTTTTAAGTTCAGACTCAAGCCTATCTATATTTATCACCTGCCACACTCAATTTTGATTCATTATAAATGTTATATTTATTGACTTTTTTTTTGTCTGGTTTGTCTTCTGTTAATGTCCTAATTCCCTTAACAAATGAAATGCCTTTTGCAGGAGATATTAATATACCTGGACAACAAACATTGATCTTGGTGGAATCTTCATGTAATGGCCCAGCTTAAAATCATTTAGGAAGGATACTGCCTGTGCCATGCTGATATATCCATAAGTTTTGAAGCAGACATTGGCTATTGGTTTTCCTGGTAATATATAACCCATGATGTACTCTGTGATGATATTAAGTCCTGGTGACTGGCAACAAAAAATGGTTAAAATAAGCATTGTAATCAAATGGCCCTTAATGCCTCAGATCATCAGCAAAACGAAGATCAGATGGATCCAAAAAGTACTTAAATATTGAAAATTTGAAATAAATATCATGCCTTAACTCAGAATTATAAAATTTTATAGTGCCTTAGAGTAACATAATAACATTAACATCTATTGTCTGCTTTTTCAGCTGACTTTTAGCAATTAACATTAGGTTACTGCCTGATTACCTTGCAGAAGCAGAGTACACATGAAAGTGAGAGCTTGCTACCTGATTTGTTGTGGCAGTTATGATGCTGACTGGAAGAGTGAAAGCTAAAGCAATGCCTGCCGCAAAGATGAGTCCCCACCAAGGCATTTGGATTTCATGTTTCAGAAAAATACACAGTGCAAGAGAGAGTAGCAATGTCAACACAAGCAACAGGTAAAACCACCAGTCAGGTATGTTCTTATAATTCTTCATTAACTTTGTATGGATATCCTCTTTTCCAGTGAAAGAAGCTTGCAGTTGTTCACGTATCTCCCTGTTGCAACATTTCAGCAAACACCTTATATCAATGCTTAAAATGGGTGACAAGCAATGGATTAAAGGCTTTTGTTTACTCACTTTCCATTAAAAACAGCAACATGTGAAAGAGTAGATATGATGGCAGCAAAGCCAACACCATAGGTGAGAGAAAAGAACACGCTGAGGTTCACACGTCCCTGCTGCTGATATGCTGCCATTTCTATTTCAAACTTGTCATTAACAATTCCTGATACGTTGTAAGGTTCACCTTTGGAATTGTACAAGTGTGAGGAGAAGATTGGGAAGTTGTGGGCGTTGTAAAGATTTACTCCCCAGTAGGCAATTGGAAGTACGATATACATGAATAACGCAAAGCCTACAAAGATGTTAACAAGTGCGAAGAAAGGGGTGACCAGAGGGCTGCCAAGAAAGGAGGCAATGACTGACCAGTCGAGGGCGAAGGATCCAATGCCGATCCCTTGCATTCCTGATCCGATCTGGTGGGCTGTTACTGACTTGGGAAATGCCCAACAGACCAAAGAAATGGCTGACAATGTGGGGAAGAGGTAGCCTGGAATCACGTACCAGGAGAAGCTGCAAATAAGTGCAATCAAGAAGAATTTCCCTCGGGACATGCGACCGCCGTCTTTCTCATGCATGGCCCTGTAGAATTATGTATGATAAATAATCGGCAAATTGTGGTTTTTTTTTTTTTTTTGCATTTCTTCTAAGCATTAGCGGTAACCATACAAACATGCAAAACCTTGTTATTCTAAACTATCTAAATTTAAGAAAAATGAAACAAAATCATAACTTTGATTTCAAATATTTAATAAAATAAAATAAAATATTCAATTAATGCAAGAACGTGAGGCACTCTATGAGAAAAACAAAGCAGAATTTGGTAGACAGGATTTGAAGCAAAAAATCTGCTCATTATTATATTTAACACAGGAATCCTGTCTGCCAAACATTCCCTATCTGGCCTCAAGAGTTAACTTTCATTTAAGTTTAATTTACTTGGGTTCCAATTTTCCAAAATTAATTTGGTCTTCTATTCTGATACCGACCAAGATATCTATCTTAAATACTAAAAACCCACATTTGAGTTGAATATTGTATATAAATATATGTTTAATATAGATATATTAATTTTTAAAATTTTTTTTATATATTTGAAAGATCATATTCATACGTCATACGTCAGATACAAATGTAAACACGAATATTTAAAAAAAAAAATTAAAAGTTGAAATGAAGGCACGGAAAGTGAATGTAAAAATCCGCCAAATTGGTTAGGATTTAAAAGTCCAATGGATTTTAAACTATGACAACCAAAAAAAATTAAAAAGCGTAAGTATCAAAATATAAACTGACGTTCAACTTCGAGTTTGATTTTTCTTTGCCCCTCCAGCAATAAGCATAGTCCTGGGCTAAGTCTAGTATGGAATAGTGATCCTAGACTCAGTTGGAGTCCAAATGCTGTACCATGCAGGAGAAATAATGAACCATAAATTCAATTCTCATTTACAGAAATTACCACAAAAACTTAAAAAAAAAAAAAATCATTAGGTCACTAATCACTAGAGATCAAGAGACATGCATGACACCGATGGCTAAAACGACGAGTGTTGTTTTTACCTGAAAAGAGAAACTTGAACCAGGCTGCCTGGCCACCACATTTGCGCAGGTTCCACCACGAACTTCCTCATAATCCCCGCCCATCCATAGCCCAAAACCTGCCCATATTTTACAAGTTAGACTATCAAAAACAAGATAAAAGAAAATAAGTAGTTTCTAAGAATCAAGTAAGAATGGAGCGTTTTTTTTTTTTTTTACCTGTGTGGTGATGACTAGAATCCAACCAGCAAAAAAACTGATCTGTCTATGATAAAAAGCCCGAACAATATTGACGATACCAACAGCATAAGCCGTTCCGCCGCCAAATGCAGCACTAGCATTAGCGAAAATAGAGATCAAAACATGTTCTTTAACGTTAAACGGACCAGGGTTAAGCGTAAACTCCCGGTTCCCGAACCCGGGGATCTTAAACTTGGTGGTTGGTAGCACTTTCGCCAGGAACTTTCCCACGGGGAGTGAGGCCACCTGGATGGAGATCATAGTAACCTGGAGTGGCTCCGAACGGTAACTGAAGAAAGTGTTGAGGAAGGAAAGAAGACAACACGAGCAGAGTCCGAGGAACCACATTCGGAACGTCCAAACGTGGAGCGTCGGGTCATCGTAGTTGGAAACGGTGAGACGAACTTCTTCTATTGGGGAGATGTCATCTTCGTCCACCGCCGACATGGCGGCGTCGACGCTGTACTCTGTTTCGAGAGACGACGTCATTGAGAACCTGCGGTAACGGCAGGGGATCTTCTCAAATTTTGAGGGATTTTCTTTTTTTTCGAGTGAAAAAGTTCTCAGAAAGTGTTTTTCACGTGTCAATTTGTTTCAGAGATTCTACGGGATTCTCACACTTTGAATGCCATCATCCCCTCGATTATTGCGTAACGACCGATCGACGGGCTTCAAATTGGAATGTCAAAAATCTGTAAGAATTGCATGCGGACGATTTCTTGATTGTTGGATACTTGCAAGGAAGGAAACTAATAATTTCAAAATTTTAATTTGACGCAAAATATATTCTTTTAATTATAAGAAGATTTTAAAAAATGTTTTTAAAATTATATTAAAAATAGTTAATATTTTAAAAAATATATATGATAATTTTATAATTTATTTATAAAATTAAAAAATTCTAGTGAATCGTAAAAATATTATCATTTATTAATCGATAACTTACTCTATTGACAGCAAGAGAAGCCACTGCTTTATTTTGTATTTTTTGCTTTTTACTATTTATGACAAAAGTATTACGGATTTGATCGAAAGAAATTTGAAAAGATAAAAAGTTGGAGGATGAGAAAAATAAAAAAATAAAAAATATGTTTTTATTAACGTGTTTGGTAGAAAAGATAAAAAGATAATTTTTTTTAATTGTTTGGTATGATTAAAAAATGAGAGAAAATAAAATAAAAAGTATATTTTTTTATTATTATATTTATTAAAAGTTAAGATAAAAAAATAAAATTTTATTTTGTAAGTATACTCAGTTCACATGCACCACTATTTTTTTTCTTTTTTTTTTTTATTTTTGTTAATAAATATGAAATATGATAATTTTTTAAATTTTTTCTCTTATTTTTCTTTTCAACCAAATATACCCAAAATGTATTTTTTTACCTTTTCACCTTCCCCTATCTAGCCTTATACTTTTTCAACCCACTAAGTACACACTACGGCTTTGCTCGGTAAGATAAAAAAATTTTGAAAAAATAAAAATTAAAGGTGAAAAAAATGAAAAAATAGAAAAAAATATTTTTTTTGCTTCCGTTAGTATGCGTAATAGGATAGATAGAAAAGTGAAAGATGATTGAAAAATAAGAGGGAAAAAAGTAAAAAGTATATTATTTTATTATTATACTTATTAGATTTTAACATAAAAAAAATAAAATTTAAAAAATGATTGATAATCTTATAAATATACCTTATAACACACAACTCTTTTTTTTTTATTTTTAATTTAGAGTTATTTATTTTTGTTAATAAGTATAAAAAATAATAATCTTTTTAATTTTTTTTTCTCTTATTTTTCTTTATACTATTTTATCTTTTTCTATCTATTCTTTCACTTTTTCACCCAACCAAACACACCCTAAAAATTTAAGAAAAATGAAAAAATAGAATAATAATAATAATTCTTTAAAAAATCTAATATATATATATAGTTAATAATATTATGCTTTTGATTTTTTTTTCCATAATAATCATCCTAGTTTCTTCATACTTCAACATGGTAACTTACCGCACGAAAGGCTCTAAACATCAACGAATTGGGACCCCTTAAGCAAACATGGTAAAGGACAGAGGCTAGGGCAGTTTTTTGGTAAAAACATAGAGAGGAATAGGATTATATCTCAGAACTCCTGCGCCGTGCAAGAAATTATTATTTATCTTGCCAGCTATGTTATTCAAAGTTAGAAATGAATTTATAGATATATATATATATATATATATATTTGACATAAATTACTTTTTAATATATTTTGAAGATTATAAATTAAATGGATATTTAAATATATATTTGATGTACGTATCAAACATTAATATTTAAAAAATGATTCTTTTTTATATGATGTTATCGATTTTTGTAAAACTTTTGATATTTTTTATAATAATTTTCATAACATTTCTAATTGTTTTGTAATATGATCTGTATTTAAATTTTAAATTTATTAAATGTCGTCATTTAAAAATGACTGTATTAATTAATTAAATTATATTATAGTATTTTTTATTTTTTATTTTTTATTTATATTTCTAATCTTTATGTTGAACATTATTGATTAATTGGTTTTTTTTTTAATTATTTTATTTTTAATTTTATCTTTTGTACTAGAACAGGTTGACCACTATTTGCCTTTAACTCTTATCTCAGACAAGTAGATAGGAATTAGGATAAGTAACAATTGATGTACCATGAACTCTTTAACAAAATGCTTCTTCATTCAGAACATTTTTATTATATTTCCACCTTGCTCCAATGGCTTCCTCGCCTTCTTTTTCCGGCAGTGGCGCTCTCAAGCTCGAACCAGATTCCGGAAAGCACTCCCCCACTTCTCTTTCCACAGACAAGGTATTTCCTCAGTAAATCATCACTTTCCTGTATTCTTTTGCAATTCCATTCATGTCTTTCTTATCTACTAATACTGGGCTATTACTCATTTTTTATTTTTACTTGCAACTAATGCAAAAACAAGTTCTTTGCCAATGCAGAATAACTGATGACTTCTTTTCATTCTTCATCTATCAAAATTTTGGTTTTTTTTTAATTTTTTTAGTTTCCCATTTTTAATATAAGTTAGCAAGAATTTGCTGTGTTCTTTTATATTTATTGATGCTAAGTTGCATATGGATGTTTCAGAGTCCAAGCATATGTTATCCAAGAACCCATACATTCACACAAAAAGATGGCAAGTCAGAATCAGTTTGGTCTCGGAAATTCCAAGAAGCACTCTCAGCCGTAAAAGATGGTCCAAGGATTGAAACATCTTGGTATGTCCCGCTCTTGCAACAATGCATCGACAGGAATTCGTTCTCGGGGGCTCAAAATCTTCATTCTCATATCATAAAGACTGGAACTCATCAAGATGTGTTTGTCATGACATTCCTTGTCAATGTTTATGCCAAATGTGGAGCCATGGAAAATGCACGAAAAGTGTTCATCGGTTTACCTAGAAGAAATGTTGTTGCATGGACCTCCTTGATGACTGGCTATGTTCATAATGACCAACCAGATGTTGCCATCTCTGTTTTCCAAGAGATGCTTGAATTCGGGTCTTTTCCAACAAATTATACATTGGGAATTGCTTTGAATGCATGTTCTGCGATGAATTCTCTTGAATTAGGGAAGCAAATCCATGCCTACATTATCAAATACCAGATTGAGCATGACACAAGTGTTGGAAACTCACTTTGTAGCTTATACTCAAAATGTACAAGGTTGGATTCTGCCATTAAGGCCTTTCTAAAGATTGGGGAAAAGAATGTAATTTCATGGACTGCTGTTATTTCTGCTTGTGGAGATAATAGTAGATCTGCAAAGGGACTGAGATTCTTCACTGAGATGCTTGCTGACAATGTCGAACCAAATGAGTTCACTTTGACAAGTGTCTTGAGCATGTGTTGTACAATGCTATCTTTGAGCATAGGGGCACAAGTTCATTGTTTAAGCATTAAGCTAGGCTATGAAACAAACCTCCGCATAAAGAATTCTATCATGTATTTGTATCTCAAATGCGGGCTGTTTAGTGAGGCGCAGCAGTTGCTCAATGGCATGGAAGACATGACCTTGGTTACAATGAATTCAATAATTGCAGGCTATGGTGAAATGATGGAACTAGCAAAGGATGATCTTTCAGCCTACCATCATGGAACTGAGGCTCTTGACATTTTTTCAAAATTGAATAACTCTGGCTTCAAACCTGATCTATATACCTTCTCAAGTATTTTAACTGTATGTAGCAAGATGGTTGCCTTACAGCAAGGGGAACAGGTTCATGCTCAGACCCTTAAAAATGGGTATTTGTCAGATACAATAGTCGGAACTGCACTGGTTAATATGTATAATAAATGTGGAAGCATTGTGAGAGCAAGCAAAGCTTTTTGGGAAATGTCTGCAAGAACATTGATATCATGGACTTCCATGATTGCTGCTTTTGCACAAAATGGACAGACTCAGCAAGCACTGCAGCTCTTCGAGGATATGAGACTGACAGGAGTCAGACCAAACCAGATAACCTTTGTGGGTGTTTTATCGGCTTGCGCCCATGCTAGAATGGTCAATGAAGCACTTGGATATTTCGAGATGATGCAAAAGGATTTCAATATCAAACCTGTTATGGACCACTATGCATGCCTAATTGACATGTTTGTGAGGTTGGGGAGGTTAGATGAAGCTTTTGATTTAATCAAGAAGATGGAATTTCCACCAAATGAGGTCATATGGTCACTGTTGCTTGCTGGATGCAAAAGAGATGGGAACACTGAATTGGGATTTTATGCTGCTGAAAAATTACTTGAACTCAAGCCAAAAGATGCTGAGACTTGTCACTTGCTGTTGAATATATACAAGTCTGCAGATAGATGGGAGGATGTTTCTAAAGTAAGAGAACTGATGAGGGAGAAGAGCTTCGAAAAGTTAATGGATTGGAGCTGGATTAGCATGAACGACAAGGTCTATTCGTTCAAACCAGACGAGAGGCAAGCATATGGAGGTGAGATGTATGAATTCTTAGATGAATTACATGACAAAGCAAACAGTCTTCTTGGATATGAATCACTAGAAAGTTTTGACTTACTTGATGAAGAAGAAGATGAAGGAAAAACATTCCCTTCCACCGTCCAACATAGCGAGAAGTTGGCTGCCGCATTTGGGCTATTGAACATACCAGATGCTGCACCAATTCGAATTATCAAGAACATTAGCATGTGCAGGGGTTGCCATAATTTTATGAAGGCCATCTCTTCAATGAAAGCTCGGGAAATCGTCATTCGAGATAGCAAGCGGCTCCATATATTTGTCAATGGGCAATGTTCTTGTGGGGATCATGGAGGTTTGCTTTAATGAAAGTCGGGCAGGTTCCCAAATCCCATCATTCCTTTTCTTTTTGCCCCACTTTTCTATGCTTCGAAGTTTAAAAATATTTCTTGCAAATTCTTTTATCTTTGATATTCATGAATAATCCAAAGGCGTTATTGACAGTCGATTTGCTCTTTTTTAGAAACCTCGGGACTCCTTTCCCGTGATATGAGCCAAATTTGCAACAAATAACAACTAACCTCTCTATTAAACTGAACGTCGTAACATTGGACACAATATTGAAAAATAATTAAAATACGACATAAAACATAACACAATGAAAAAAATAAGAATACAAACACACAGATATGTTAATATGTCAAAATTTATAAAATATGAATTATTAACACATCAAAGTTTATATCACCTTAAATAAGATTATAACACGGAATATAATATAAATATGATACAAATACAAGAATTATCAAGTAAACTCCTAATAACTCAGTGAGGAAGAGCTTAGTGGAGTATTAGGGCTTCCTGGGATGCTATTGCACTGCCTCTAAAAGCAAATTTCGTTTTTCAATCAACCGTAAAATGTCAATAACTGTTAACTATTCTTCATTTGATGCCATCAAAGCGTGGTACCTCATGCACTCGTCTGATGACACCATATAGCATACACTTACTGCAACGAACAATGGATCAAAATAAAGGGAGCTTTACAAACACTAACCATGCCAAAAAGTACATATAAATATCATAGTTTCCTATTTCTCTTTGAGGAAGGAGAGGAGTTCGGAGGGTTAGGTAAGCCGTCGACTTCCAGGCTGTTATCCGAGTCATATGCCTCAAAATAGTGGCAAGGTTATGGGACAACAGATCAACGCTTTTTACTCCTAGATTTGGTGATCCTTGACTTGCTTGAATCATTTGGCGGTTTCAATAAGATATCCTCGAGGTTGCTACAAAATGCCTGGTAAAACTATTGAAACAAATATCCATAGTTTACGTCAGGATCCAAAAACTAAAGAAACCAGAGAGATATAATAGATTCAAGGGGTTCGAATTCCATCTAGTACTTTTTTGGTTCATTACTTTTCAGTGTGCTCCTCATAACCATTTACACAGTAGGTCTCATAATTTGTGGAAGTCATACTTGTGAATGACAACTAAAATTGTATTGGAAAGTAATAGACTGAAAAGTAATTGAGGGAAGCCGAACCCAGATTCAGGAAAGCTGGGCATTGAGGGATGGCTGGAAGGATAACCCAAGAAACCATGTCATCAAAGAATGTTAGCAGATTACTTTACCAAACAAACTCGACTCGTGACTAAAACAAGGTAACTACCTTTAGGTATTCTCCAGTATCACCAGCTGCCTTTTGAATATCTACCATCAAAAATGTGGGAGCAACCTCGAAAAGCTTCAAAAAGAACAATCAGAGGGGGAAAGGAAAAGGAAATTAGAAGATTAAATTTAAAGGCTGACGTGGAACACAACAAGAGTTGAGGATAAAAACCTACTTCAAGGATAACTGAAAAATGAGAAGTATTATTAGCTGACAGACCTTCGACTCTCATCTGAAGAATAACACATAATCAGAGTTTAGATAACTGCAAAAACACTATGAGGAACAATATTCTCCAGTCAAACTGATGAAATAATAGGTAAACAGAGAAAATGAAAAAGTTGTGAAGGAACAAGAGAAAATAGTCTAGTACTAGACTGGCAAATTGCTAAATGTAAATTGAAATAAGGAACAAAATCTGTTAAAAGGAGCTAAGAGCCTGGGCTGGATTGTGTACCTTATAATTGCGAATGTGTGTCTTATAGCCCATTGATTGTGCAACAACTTCCATGCTAGACAGAACAACCCTTGCTGGCTTTTGTGAAACAAATCGTGTATGATACTTCATGGTATCCTGACAGGGAGGAAAATACATTCACATGACTTAATATTATAAGAAAAAAGAACATATATTTGACTGCTCACGGAAACATATCCTGAGGACAAGATATCAAGAAATTGCCATATATGATTACCTGAGATGACTGCCAGGTGAAACTAACGCTCATAAACAAATACCATTAGACATCAAAAAGCAAAGAAAAGCCTAGCAGCTTTTCTAATCGTGCTGTTTGGTTGAACAACCTTAAGAGCACAAAATTCCTTAAAAAACTGGTCAAGGGGTAGGACTGCATATAAACAATTTATTAAAGAACTCTACCTTCCCACGGTCAAAAAGCGTTGAGAGGTTCAAGCCTTGAGAAAGAATGATCAAGTCAAATGCATTAAGAATCAAAGGACCCATATCTTCATTTCCTGATGGCTCATTACCCCTTTCGTCCTACAGTAATATATTATTAAGAATTGAGAGTTAGAAATTAATCTCTACAATGCACTCAAACAAACAAATAAACCCAATTTAGACACACACATAAGGAAACTTGGTTTAAGTTATTTATCGGAAAACCCAAATTATACTTTTATAGCATATTTAACCAAAGCTGTTAAATACCTTATCAACCTCTGGATCATCAAAAACAGCATTTACATCATCCAAGTTAAAATCTTCATACTCAAGAAGTCTGACAGGCACATAGCCTTTCTTAAACCACTCATCGCTCCTGATTTGCTCAATTGTGATACGCTGTGCAGAAAGGGAGAAAGAGATTTCTTACAATCAAGCAGAAATGAAAGATAAATTGAAACCATGTTAAATTACTAAAACACTCAGATCAATAAAAGGAATACCATATACTGGTAGGGAACCAGTTCACTTAGCTTCAAATATGAGACCAGAATCCTTCATGGTTGCACTGGGTATAAGTTATGCAAAGTAAATAGTCAAAGCAATCCATATAGAAAACATGTCTTTATGGTGACCTGCATGAGGGCTATCAGAACATCTAGCATCAAAATAAATAATGGCTCCTTTAAGCACAATAAAGGAGATAGTATTCTTGTGGTTCATTGGACAGCATACTTCTATCTCAACTTGAACCAAAGGTTGAACATCTCTGTTTTACGGTGCATTCCAGGATACCTAGACATCATTTCATCTACACTTTGAATCTATACCATCAGTTTCTATATCCTTATTACTCATTGTAAGAGACTAACAGTCATGCAGCCCAAAGAGCTCAAAATTGTTGGAAAACAAGTACTTACGGTTTGAGGATTTGGGTCTAGAATTCTATGAATCAAGGATTTTGCTCCCACAGGAAACCAAGAAGGGCAAGAAAACTCTGCTCTCTCAATCTGCAGATTGAAAAAAATGTAGAAAAGAACAGTTATGCAGTACTGAATACTTATAATGTCAAAATTAAAAATTTTCTTTCGTCCATTTTCATGCTTTTTGGCCATACATGTCCTGAATTCGGAAGGATAGATAAACACAATAATGATAAACTAGTGCACATGAAAAGAGTTCATACCTTACTGTATAGCGTGGTGAGATCAAGTTCATCAAATGGAAGATAACCCGCCATCAAAACAAAAAGGATGACCCCACAAGACCAAACATCTGCCACAGCACCACCATAACCCTTGTGACCAAGAACCTACAACAAAAATGAAAATTTGATTTAAAAGGCATGCAACAACAGAAGATAAACCCTTAAATTAAGGTATATTCATTTCAAAAGCTGACTACTCTTATGACTACCTCTGGTGCCACATAGTTAGGAGTCCCACATGTTGTCCGGAGAAGGCTAACTCCCTAAACATACATATCACCAAATAACAACGCATGTTATTATGCTTCTATCAGTCTATTTTAATTTCAAGGGAGGAAGGCAAAAAAGAAGTTTACTCTTAACTTAATTTCTTACTTGTTCTGGCAACGCGCTAAGGCCAAAATCTGAAATCTTTAAATTTCCTTGGGAATCAAGTAAAAGATTTTCAGGCTGTATGTGGAAGCAAACAACTGTCAGAATTTATGAATTCAAACAAAGAAAAATTACATTCCAGATGCTAACAAAAAGAACACCTTCAAATCTCTGTGGTACACTCCCTTACTATGGCAATATTCCACCCCATCAATAAGCTGTTGGAAGTATCTTCTAGCTTCTGCTTCACTAAGACGACCGTTATGAACCTGCATGATTACCTTCCATCTTCAATACTCATCGAAAACAAAACATGAAAGTACAACCAAAATCGCATCTTTTTCGTGATACTTACTATTTTATCAAATAATTCACCACCAGTAATAAACTCCAAGATTATATAAATCCTAGTTCGACTTGCTATGACCTAACAAACCAAAAGGTTCGATTTTAGGAAACACGCTGAGCATGCGAAATACGAAATTTAATACTCAAACTTCTAAATTACTTGCCTCGTGCAAACGAACAACGTAAGGATGTCTAACAAGCTTCATTATAGATATCTCCCTTTTGATCTGCATTAATTACTAAACATACAAGAATTCAAACTTCCAAATCATACTAAAGTTTGATAGTTAGAATTCATAACTGTGACTAGAATTTAAGCAATGAAAAATTACCAAATCCATCTTTAATTCAGTAAAAATACATAAAAAAGAAGATTAGAAAAATTATTCTTTGTAATAAATTAAAGAACTTTCTCGCCAAAATACCGAAATTTCATCAGTAAAAAAAAGAGCTGGGGGGGGGGGGTGCGGAAACTTGACCTGATCGACTATTTTGTGTTTTATAATGGTGCTACGATCGAGGACTTTCATGGCAACACTTTCTCCGGTCTCCGTATTTTGTGCGAACTTAACCTTCGCAAAGGTTCCTTCACCTATTGTTCTTCCAATCTCATACTTCCCTACTTTTCTCACCACCATCGCTGAATTTCTTCCAATTTTCTAGCCTTAGCATTCCACTTTCTCTCTCGCCAAACAAAAAAGAAAAAAAAAAAGCAAAATAGTTTTTCGGCGCAACCGATATTCAACCAAAGCGAGCTATAGTGCCAAAGAAAGAAGGGACAATAAAAAGGAAGAAGAAAAACGTTTTGAATATATTGGAAAAAAAAAATGAATTCTCAAGAAAAATAATTGAAGGTCACTAAAATATTGATAGGGTTTTTAATAAATGACGAAAAATAGAAGGGAAAAAAAAAAAGGCTATGACTGCTGGCTTCTTCTATGATTGGTGACAGGTCACCTTTTGGACTCCATTTCGGACTGTTTTTCCTATCAATGATAGCTCTGTAAATAAAAGTCACATTCCTTTCTTCTCATTTTCATTTACCGAAGTTCATTTGATTTGAGTAGAGTATAATTATTTATTTAAAATCAGGCATGCGATTTTAATTTTTTTTATTTGTAAAATTCATTTTAATATGTTTTAATTTAAAATATTATATTTAAATTTATTAAATTAAATAAATAATTCAATTATCGAATAAATTATAAATAAAATATTTTTTATATTTTCATTGGGACTTTCACAGAACTATTTTTTTATATATTATTAGTAAAGAATACATCATACGCGACTTTACATATGAATATATATATATATATATATATATGCATATATTTTTGGGATACATGGACTTACTAACCACTACTGGTTCTTACAACTCAAATAATATTGCCTAATTCAATTTGCAGCTTTATATCTAAAAAATGTGTTAACTAATATGTTACCATTTCAGCGAAATAAAAGTACTGTTAGCTTTTGTGTTAACTGCTTTATATCTAAAACCAATTTGGTTTTAACACCCTAACATTAAAATTCTTTGAGATATGAAAAAGATAAGGTGTCTTTCTATATCTAAAAGAATAACATTAAACCCAATTCTGATCATATGCAGTTATATGTATGAGTGATTAGACGTACGGAACAAAATGAAAAATGGCCTGTCTTCCTCGTTCCTATATGTGACATTTTTTCTTCATTTATGACTTGAATCAGCAAAAACAAAACAATTATACTTGTATAGATTATGCGACATAAATACCTAATGTGTTGTTTAATAAGCAGCATTGTAAATTGGTTGGGTTCGTTTCAAATTCACAAGGATTTATTCTTCACAATATTTAATTTTATTCTATCTTCAAGTTTCTGGCCCCACTGGAAAAGAAAGACTGGTAGATAAGACAGCTCTAGAGGGGAAAAAAAAAGATAGAGAATGGAGAAAAGCGTTAATGCACCATGAATCTTACCGAATTTGGATTTGGATAAGCAGAGGATACGAATATGTTTTTTTTATAAATATAATTAAATTTTTTAAAAAAATTATCTATTTAAAATATTATATTCTCTATAATATTCAATTTACTCTTCAATGAGCATGTTGGAAACGAATGATCTATAGAAACTGACGAGTCTGGGGGACTCAGTTTCATTCTTTCTTGGTCACATGCGTTCAGCTTAGCCTTCCAAAGTTTCTAGCTCCTGATAGATTCTGGACTTTCAAGCTGGATTATTATCTTTCCATGGAATTTCTGATATTTCACCACAAATAAATGAAGAGCAAATCAAGGAGATTGTTGCAGCTAAACCGTCCAGGGGAACCTGCATGCATGCCTGCCTGCGTGCCTGAAAACTCTCTTAAATTCGAGGAAATGCCCTATGCATGAATAGCATAGACGTGTACGAAGAGATATATGTTTGTCATGGTTTCCTCAGTGATTTCATACACATTCAAGTCGGCAATTCACCTATTTAAGCTCTTGAACTTCAATTTTGGACTAAAAAATCTATTATCAAAACCTTGTAAAGAAAAACAACGGAAAAAGTTCATGAAAGCTAGCATTTGATTTTTCAAAACAGGGTTTTCCTTAACTCTCACGAATTTTCTCAGGAAATTTTGAAATTTGACAAATCATTTTTCTCTGGTATGCGTTTGAACTTTTGAGTTTCTTGTCCATTAAGAGAAGTGGTCGAAAAAAGTATAAAGTTTGAGTCAATGTCGAAGTTGATTTTGATGCTAAATCTTTCTTATTATGTTAGAATGGAAAAGGATCAGGCATCAGAATGGGCGGAGGCGCAAAAGCTTGCCATTAGCGTTGATCTCGTAACTGCAGCCAAACAGCAGCTACGATTTCTTGCTGAGATTGATAGGAATCGCACCCTCTATGATGGCCCCGTCTTAGACCGGGCCATTTATAGGTGAGTACTTTAATAAGTTCATTTCTTAAAATTTTAGCTATGGTTTCTTCTTACAATAAGACTATATAATCAGTTGCAACTTTTGATTACCTTACTGTGACAAGTTTAGGTACAAATATTGTTGGCTTCCTCTGCTTGCCATGCACACAGAGTCTACGGTTTCGGAAGGCCCTTTAGTTGTGCCACTTGATTGTGAATGGATTTGGCATTGCCATAGGCTCAACCCGGTCGACTTCTCTATAGCTTTGCAACAAGTGCATATATATATATATATATTTTTTGCTTTAGTATTTGTCACAGTGGATTTTACCCAATTTGTATTTGTCTTTGTCAGGTGCGCTACAAGGCCGACTGTGAGGATCTGTATGGGCAAATTATTGACAACCAGAATGTCATATCCTCCAGTAGGACAACTTGCAGGAAGCAAACTGAAGAAATTTGGAAGAGGATGTATCCTTATGAGCCATATGAACTGAATATGAGCACCCACTTTCCGGAGAATGCTAAAAATTTCTTAAAAAATTCCAAGATGAGCACCGAGTATGATCTTATTTCAGCTGTCAAAAGGCAAAGTTCTTTCTTTTATCAGGTAATTAGGAAACTTATCCAAATTGGTGGATGTTCTAGTTTCAAAGATCAACATCTAAATTGATTAGTATTAGCACAAATGCTTATCCCAGTTAAATGACATAGATAAATATCCTTGTTTTAAGCTTTGAGACACTAATTTGACACCGTAAGTTTGGCAACAATATACATGGACTAGGTATCCAGATCCCACATGAATGATGATCTCTTTCTTGAAGAATCTGTAGCCAGATACAAGGCTTTTCTGCATTTGATCAAGAGGAATTGGGAAAGATCTCTGGGATGTTTCTGTGTTCCGACCTATGACATCGACCTCGTCTGGCATGCTCACCAATTGCATCCTGTTTCTTACTGCAAAGATTTAGTGGCAGCTTTGGGAAAGGTATTAGAGCATGATGACACAGATTCTGACAGAACCAAGGGTAAGAAGCTGGACAGTGGGTTTTTAAGAACCACCAAACAGTGGGAAGACACATTTGGATCAAGGTATTGGCGTGCAGGAGCAATGCACAGAGGCAGTGCTCCATCTCCACTTGCAATCAGTTTGTCTCAATTGGGCAATCTGAGGGAGAAGATGGCTCCATCCGATGAAAATCAAGACATGATTCCACTTCACAGGGAAATGGTTATGGAGGTAGCCTCAAGTGTTTTTTTTTTCCCCCTTGCAAATTCTAATAGGAAAATTGTAACCCTTGAAGGACCCTGATTCAACCAGTCAAGTGTCTCATTGCCAGAAAATGCCATTGGACTTCATTGTGCTGATTTTTTTGCCTTTTTTTTTTTTTCTGGTTCCCGTTTTTCAGATTATGCTTGAGATTGTGGGGGTCAAAGATCTACCTCAGGGAAATAAAGGAAGCCTCTTTGTTACGATCAGCAAGAAGCAACCAGATACATTTTTTAACAGCAAAAGAAGCTTAAGCATTTTGTCCGAGACCAGGGAGAAACAAGTTACTGTTTTCCAATGTGAACCTAGAGGGGATCTCGTCTTTGAACTAATATCATTTACACCTTCTGCCTTACCCATAACTAGACCTCCCAAAAAGTTGGGAAAAACCTCGATCTCCCTGGAGGACCTAGTAAACCCGGTTTATCAACTTTCCACCGAAAAATGGTTTGATCTGGTGTCAGATTCTGTACTCGCTGATCCGAAACCTATTAGTCTACGAATCGGTTTATCTTTCACTCCTCCAATTCCAGCGCCCTACATGCTGCACATGGTTCAAACACGCATCCCTCTTATCGCTGGAATGTTTCAGCATTTCAAGTATTCTTACTTTACTGACGAGGCTGGTAATGATGTAATCAGCCTCCATATGAGGTACACGAGTGCTCAAGTTTTTGCCACTTCGAGCTTCTTCGCGGAAAAACACAGAATTTATCATTTATAATATAATTTCTGACCCTATCGTGAGCTATGTTGAATTCATTTGTTCAATTATCTGCCTGTTTTTAATATTGTCTCAGGGATTCGGTGAAAGATGAGGCAAGTAACGATTACCGATCCAGAAAGGAAGTGATTGGCGTAACATCATCTGGCGAAACGCGTTTGCTGGCTGAGTCTGCCGAAACAGGATGGGTTTTGAATAATTCCCATTGGAGGTTTCATGTTCATAAGAAATTAAATGAAGATGGCCATGCATTTGGGTTTAAAGGAAACCGAAAGGTGAGTATCTAAGTAATTACTCTTCAAGGGCAAGGGCTTTGAAAATACCCCAAGCAGGCATTATGCAAGAGTCATTAAATCTAAAGCATTAGATTGTCTTCATCTTCAAAAGCCCAAATTTTATGTTATATGTGCTGGCTTCAGGTGATTGTTTTTCGAGGAAGAAAACTACGGTATGAGATTAATAACGGCAAGAAGCCGAAACATGAACAGCGCTTCGTGACAGCTGTAGAGTTTTCCATGGAATATCCCTATGGAAAAGCAATAGCTTTGCTCAATTTTAAGTCTGGCATTATAGAGGTATATCAACATCTTGGACTGTTACACATGCTTCAATTCTCAATCACATAATTAACCCCCAACTATCACCGATTTCTATTCTTCACAAAGCAGATCAATGAAGAAGAATCGCTTGTACTCCCTATGATTGTATTGGCTTTTCTACTTTCTGAAAGTTCAAGCAACTGTGGGAAAAGCTGCAATAATGAAGAAAAAAGTGCTAACCAGCTTAGTACGATGGACAAGCTGACTGATGTTAATGAGGTTGCTGCAGTAGGCACTCTATGCAGGGGATGCGTCAATGTGAAGGGTTGGGTTGCTGTCGGAGCAGTGGAGGAGGGAGCTCGTGCTGTAAAAACCAGCACCTACGGCAGAGTCAGTGTGTGTGACAGTGAAGCTGAAGCTATTACTGTTGGAAGCAAAGACTCCCCTAATGGAGGAAGCTTTGGTAGCAAGTGTGACCTTGAAGATCTGGTTAAGAGTAGCCATTGTGGGGGGTGTGGTGGTTGCGCAGGTAGTTGTGGAGGAAGCTGTGGAGGAAGCTGCGGGGGGCACTGTTCTGCTAGTGGTGCTATGTGCAGGAATTGATTACATCACGAAGGACCAAAACTGTGTCCAGACATTCACTATAACCTGTTAAAATTTGGATCAAATAATCTCCTAAATAAAGTTGCTATCCATATAAATCGTACTAAATAAAGTTGTTATCCCTATAAATAATGCACAGCATGCTGTTGCTATGTTTGCCACATTACAGTGTGAAAGTAAAAAAAACTGAATAAAATGTTGCTTGTAATGCAAGAGATTCAAGCTAGAGTTTTTCATTCTTCCTTCTGCATTTGCATTCAAAATAACTTCTGAGCTTACTTCCCTCAAGTAATATGCAACTCATTCATTTTCAGCAATTACCAACTAGCATTTCAAATATGCATATGGGAGCCTTGGGTGGGACAAAATGCAGGATAAAGCTAAAAAAAAAAAAAGGCAGACAATAGCATTTGAAATGTGCACATGGAAAGGAAAGAAGTGCAGAAATTGCAAGAATGGCTGTAAGAATGTTGGATGTTATATTGAAGAAAAAGCAAAATCTGTTTGGATGCTCTTGGTAACTTGACTAGAATGTTTAAAGCGATAAAATTACAAAACAATGCACCCAAATACGCCAGTTGTAGGTATATTGAAGCCAAGCCAAAATTATGCAGTTTGTGAAACTTCTAAATGATGAGAGTCAGACAATATCCAACAGGAGCGGCAATTCTATCTAAAAAGTTCGGACAACATCGTAGTAATGAACTTCTAAGGTGCAGTAAAATATTTTCTTTTACTACTGTGCCTGTTTGACTAGCCTTAGTTAATCTTGTCTTTCTTCGATAAGAACCAACATGATGGCTCTTTTTCAGATTGAAATGGAATAGGATACAAGTTCAATTCTATCTGAACTACTTCACTTCAAATAATATCCACACTGTATTAAATAAATATATTGCTGCTTATTGCTGCTACTCTTAGGTCGACTGAACCTATTTAAGCCAGTTGCCTTTAGTTAAAGCAGTTGTCTCTAAGGATTTGATGCTTGTAATTAAGAAAAAAAAAAAAAAAAGAAAGAAAAAGAAGAATTGAAAAGCTTGTTAAGCCATTTTGATTTCCTTTTGCACCAGAGACAAACACGAAAGTGGAAAAAAAAATGAAAAAGAAACATTTATTGGTCATGAATTATGCCAATCCAATTACAAAATTTGCTGAAAGGACAGTTATTCAACCAATTATTTTACAATAGAAACAGACTTCTATCAGTAAAAACAACCTTTAAAATAAAATAAATAGAAAAGAAAAGAATTCAACTTTGATAAACAGATTAAAGAATCCACGAGAGTTCAACGGTGAGTCTTTTATTTCGAAGCCAATTGAGTCCAATTAGTTAGAAACTTCACATTGTCCTTTGCAACATCTCTTGATTAACAAAGCTGTTAATCCACTCCCATTAGGCTGAAAGAACATGTTCAAAACAGTCAGTGGGTATTTTCAAATTTTAAGCTGACGTACGAGGATGTCTGAAATCTGAATGTCCCTAAATTTGCGAACAAAATGCTGACCTTTTATCCACGATGACCACGGAACGAAGCTCACAATTGTCAAAGCTGGAAAAACGCCAAACCAGATCAATTATTCATAATTCAGAAACTTCGACAATTTTGAAAGCAAAGAATATGTAATCAAGTATTGTCAAAAGGACGGAAGAACATAGACAATATTTAAGGCCCCACCGTTTGCATAAAGCTGTCCTAACTGTTGGATGACAGTCATTTCCAAGTATATATAGAATATGTTGAAGGATTATGCCATGGCTGACGATAACAATCTCCTGTTCAGGCCTTGTCCATAGCCTGGAATATGGGGTTAAAATTTAATCAAAGCTGATGAAATTTATTTCTGAAATTCAAATTGTTCTGAAGAACAATTTTGATTTACCATTTCATAAACAGGACCATCCGAGCAGCAATTTCCTCTTCAGGCTCTCGAACGTCTGGATTCCACATAGTGTCATCTTCACCATCCATCTGAACATAGATGAAAATATAAAAAAAAGGTACATAAAAAATTCTGTTCTGATTTCAAATCAAGCCAAACAAAACTACTTGAATTCTAACATTCACTGAATATATATATATATATATATATATATATATATATATCAGCATCTTAAATCCTGTTTAAAGATAGGATGGTAAAGAAGATCTTGCCATTGAAAAATCAATTGACGGGAAAAGAGCCTGGCACTCGCTGACCCTTCTCCTCTTATCAGAAGGACGAACACCCTGTGGTGAAGGAAATATTGCGTCAATATTATTACAGTCCAATCCTGGTTGGTGTAAATTAAGAACCTCTAACATGAGAGATTTCGGCCATATATATATATATACATACCAGGCGGTCTCGACAAAGCTCAACTGCCATAATTTGGGGGCAATCTAGAGCTGATATTGCAGAAAAATTTTCATTCTCTCCTGCATCTGCATGGCTTTCAGTACTACCAAAAACTCCCATGGCAGTTTGCATGGTCCTGAAGTGATCATTTACGCCCATCAACAATATTCGTTAGCAAAGGTTAAAATATATTTGAAGAATGAAAACATTTCTTTGATTTCTTTTTCAGAGACTTAGATCCAACTATTTCATTGAACTTGGAATGAATATGATAAGAACAAATCTCACAAAGTAAGCCCTCAATCTTAACTCTTAACAATTATTTGAAATTCAGGCAAAAGTGAGTTTTGCACCTGTACAAAGGGGAAGTTATGACTAACTCAACTCTCTTAAGTAGCCCACTAGCATGAACATCCTTGCGCAGTTTAGCAACCTGAAATAAAAGGGTGGAAAGCTTAAACATATGATTATATCTATCCTGGCTTAGTTCATTCAGGCTTGACGACAGATAACAAGCCTCGCTAGCCATTGAATGTTATGAAATTACCTGCTGCAAGCCCAATGGGGAAAGTTCAGCATCAAATAGGTGAGGAGACAACAGTGCTTCACGGTTCTTGTCTCCTTCTACATTATGCATAGCTTGTCCATGTCTCACCTGGAAAAATCATATAGTCTATGGTTTAATAAAAAAGCCTTTTACTCAACAATTTTAATACATTTAATTGGTATATTGGGGGGGGGGTGAGTGTATATATATATACATACCAAGTGGACAATTTTGCAACGCTGCCATGGGTATGGAAATTGAGCTGCTGGGGTATTCATTTTTCTGGAAATGGAAATCCAATTTAAGTAATAGAAAATGCTTCTAAGAACCAAAAGATGGCGAATAAATGGAGCAGATAAAGGATAGGTATTGATAAATGACAGAAATAGCTAGAAATTTGTTATGAGAGATTGCAATGGAAGTGATAGCAAACTTGGTATATATAGACAAGATTTTGAATGTATTTTTCTGGGTTGGTTCATATATCTCTACGTATCTCGTAATTGAATAATTATGATAGAATTATGAAAGCATATTCGGTAGCCATAGTCGTTAAGTAAAGAAGAAGGAAAAGGGATGGAATTTAAGAAGGAAATAACGAGAAAGACGTCATTGGACTTATTGCATTAATTCATTCCTTATTTCCTGCCTTGATAATGAAGGAAAAAAAAAAAGAAGTAATTTCAATAGAAGGGACTTGGAAAAATAACGATTTGACTTCGAGCATTTCCCTACAAATTTCAAAATCTTCTCAGGCGGATCATATACTGGAATTTTCCTTTACGTAGTAATGGCCAAAACTAAAAAAATTAATATTGAAAACAAATAGATAAATACCATTCAAATGCACTCACATTTCGCAGAAAAACCCACAAAGTATAGATGATAATAATAATAATAATAATAATAATAATAAGGACATGCAACTGCAAGTCTTAGCTTAATTACCAGAAAACTGAGAAAAAAAAACAATAAATCAAAGTAAAATAGTTAGACTTGGGGAAAAACTGAAGAAAGCTTTGGAAGTTTTGAAAAACTATTGGTATAACGCCAAGGGCGGGATAGAGGGCGTAAAATATATTAGCATGCGACAGGGAAAGTAAAGCAATATCGTAGCCAGGGGTTTTACTTTGATTTCTTGGTAGTAATATGATTCGATGTGGACTTGGCAATACCAATATTAATATTATATTTATATATTTTTATTATATTATAATCATATTTAATATATTATATATTTATTTATTTTTTGATATATTAATAACTTTTATTATATATAGATTTTGAGATTGAATCATATTTATATTATATTTTAATTATTTTTTTTCATATTGTCATCATAGTCATGTATCAAATATCAAGGTCTAATTCAATCCATGCAAACGTAATGTAGGGTTTATTTGTTTTTCCTTTATTTCAAAAGACCTAAGACATTGGACTTTTCTAAATGTGTCAATGTGAACAAGTAATGCTCTAACGCGTTACTATCAAACTCTTGATCATAGTCCTCGATTCAGGTAGGTTTTACTTCCTTTTTTTTTTTTTTTTTTTTTCCGCTAGCTTTTTCCTTTGAACCAAATCTTCCTATCGTTTTCATTACAACTAATGAAGCAGTCATATTGCATTAATTATCAGAAGTAATTGAAAATTAATACTAGAATATGCCCTTTTATTTTCCGAGGAATCCTCTAGCTATTTCCTTTTCGTTTGGATTTAATTTTGTAGTATTGAAAACGTGTATGATTACACACGTAAATGTTTAGATTGAGTTATGAATTTTAGTTAAGAATTAATAGTATATATAAATATATATTTTAAGTGAATTTAAGTAAACTTCTTTGTTAATTACGGAGGTATTAATAAGTTATATATTTACTAAAGAATATCAAAAATTGAATTTTAATTATTGAACTAAGAAGAACATATATACCTAACGTTTTTGGTTTTATTACTATTAGCAAATATAAATGATGATAAAAGTTGCTAAGATTATTATTTAAATTATAAAAAAATTAATCTGCTGAATTATACTATTGAATTTAAATGACTAATTAGTACATTAAATAAAATGAATCATTTAAGGTTAATTTAATGGGTAGCCAGATTGCATTTAATTCACCTTCAAAATCGAAAGATAATTGATTAACACTGAAGTAAACCTGTGTTGCTTTTAATTATTAGATAGAATTAGCAAAAAAATTAAAGAAATTTTTTTTTTATATAAAAAAAAACTGAGAATATAAAAGAAAGGAAAATTAAAGAAGTAAAGTTTACACTATATAAATGGCGGCAATTAATCGAGAAAAATATGGAATTCGTGACTAAGACCAGTCCATGACTCATCAATAATGACCCTACTGATACCTTTTATTGGGTGTTCAAAATTCAAAGTTCAAACCCTTATAATAACTGCCTTTTTTAAGCTCGAGGTTTAGGTAAAACATGCATGCGTACATGTTATAGCAACAATGATGACCAAGTCAGTCGATTCAAATCAAAGATTCTAATCGTGAATTATGGTTTGCTATATTTGCAGTTATTAATTTAAAGATTATTAGTTTTTGTTTGGACTGGCTTTAGGGTAGGCTGGGAAAATGTATTGTATTTTCCACTTGGGTTTGAATTTATAATTTTATTTATAGCGCGTAAAGCAATATGCAAACGGAAAGCCCAAAGGGGAAAAGCCGCCTTAAGGAATTAGTAGTGGGTTCTTCCAGGTGACCCCCCCTCCAAAAAAAGGGTAAATAATTCATCATAATTATTAATCATAATTGAAAAACATTCATTCTTTTTTTTTTATTAAAAAAAGTCCAAAAAACAATGGGATTTGACAATTGGAATGTAAAAAGAGCTAAAAAGAAGAGAAATTATATAAAATATTTACCAAAAATTTTTTAAAATTTATTTTAATTAATTTATATAATTATTTTTAAAAAATAATAATAAATTTAAATTTTTAATTTTAATTTTAATTTTTTATTTTTAAACTATTACATTTAAAAAAAAACTTTTAACTAAATTAGGTTAATAATCTCAAATAAAATTGCCCTGTTTTTGGTCCTAATTTAACTAATGTTTACAAAAGCGGTTGTATTAATTATTTAAGTATAGTTTTGTTGCCTTTTTTGTTTGAACCTTCAGAATCTGGCCTTTTTATGATATCGGTCAGCCTATCTATCATGAACTTCTATAAATACACTTAGATCGAGTAAATTAAAATGTCAAACATTTTCAATCTAAAAATGATGTCACATAAAATCATCACATAATCGGATTAAAAATTTATATTGAAATGAAAATTTTTTAATTCTATAATCGAATTAAGAGTTTATCACGCATTTTACTTTTATTTTTAATATTTTTTATTATATTTAAGGATATATATTATTATATTAATACTGCTTATAAAATTTAAAAATTTTAAATAATAATGAGTAAAATAATTTTTTTTAAAAAAATGTTGCATTAATAATATTTTCTTTACTATTAAAAAAGATTTTTTGACACAATGAGAGTTAAAGTAATGCGACTAATGTGCTTGTTTGATTACTCCTAGAACTTTCTGACTTACATTTTGATCCAAAGTACGAATGGGCCAGAATGAATGCATTCAGAGTGGAGGCGCAAAGTGCAAAGATTAGGGGTAAGTAAGTTTAATTCCTGACCCACTAATTAATCTACGGGCCAAATTATAAGCTAATCTCGTACCAAAACCAAACATGTATCTGGGCCCCCAAATGTTCTCATAAGTTCATTAAATTTTATGTGACGATTTCATATGGATTAGCGTATGGATTAGGGCCTTAGAGGAAATTACTTTTGAATGAGTTTTTTGTTTTTTTGAGCCCCACAATCCACTGAATGGACTTGGTTAATTAGAGACGACAGAGTCGATCAACATTTGGATTTTTGAGTCTAAATTCCACCTAAGCTAGCAAGAGAAATTTTCCATAAAGTATTTGGTCGGAGAATTTCAAGGAGAATATTTATTTATTAAAAAAACTTTTAAAATTTTAAAATAGGATTTTTATTTAATAAAATAAAAATAATTTTTTTAAAAAAAAATTTTGAAATTTAAAAAAATCTTAAGTAACTTAAATTCTCTGTCAAATTTTACCCCTAGAGGTAAAATTTGCTTTTAAGAAATTATTATATTTTCAATTTTAACTACAATGCTAATATTTTAAAATTCCTTTTCTAAACGCAACCCTATCCTTTCTCCACTGTCGGCCACAACCTCATTAACAATGCAAGGGAACTTGACTAATAATGATCCATGGCAATCACAAAATGACATACATATATATATATATATATATAGTTCTCATTTCAGCTGACTAAGTCATAGTTATCAATTCGCCAAAATGACTAGTAGAAAAGAAATCTTCCTCTCATTGGCCAAATTGAGAGCATTATTCTCTTCTAAGCATTATGAAAATTTTTGTTGGCGCAACAGCTTTAGTGGTACATACACGCATTCAATCTCCATCTAAGTGAGTGGAGCCCTAGAATTTTAGTGCCGGTGCCGGTGTTATCCCATAACCTTCGGAAGCTTCCCCGTCCCACAACGGCTTAATTGACTCGGTGCCGGGTTGAATTTGTTTGCTTCAGCTTGTTAGGAGTTGACAAATGTAGATGGAACCAAATCATAGGGGTTTACTTTAGACATATGCTCTTTATTAACCATTTGTTTCAATGAGAAAAAAGGAAAAAAGATGCTAAAATCTTTGATATTTCAACATTTATTTAGGTATGAATAAAACATATGATCTTTTATATTTATGTTGCTTATTTTTGAATTCGAATAACAAAAGTTATAATTTCAGAAAACTATCATTAAGGGTATGCTTGGTTAGATGAAAAAGTGGAAGCATGAAAAAAGAAGAGTAAAAAAATGAAAAGAAAATGAATTTTTGATGTGTTTGGTAGGAAAGAAAATACGAAAGATTAGCATTTTTTATACCCATAAATAAAAACAAGTCACTCTATATGGGAAAGAAAAGACAAAAGAAAAGGAGATTAGTGTAAGATAAGTGTATATATTTACAAGACTGCTCATTATTTTTTTAAAATTTTATTTTTTCATCTCGACTTTCAACAGGTAAAATAGTAAAAAAAAATTACTTCTTTTTGTTTTCCTCTCATTTTTCAATTATACCAAACAATAGATGAAAAGAAAATTCCTTTTTCTTTTTATTTTTTCATCTTTCTTACCAACCACATCAATGGAAAAAATATATATATATATATTTTCTATCTTTTTACTTTTCTTCTGCTCTAATTTTTTTAAATTTTTAATTTTTTTTCACCTTACCAAATAAAGCCTAAGGCGTAACTCAAAATATTAATGATAAAAATCCCTATGACAACGGTTTGGATACCATCTTAACTCAAGAGCTCAAATGATCAAAGTTTGCATGTCTAATTTGAGAACAAGTTTTGGATTAAATAATTGAAGATAGTCCTTGGTAATTCTAGAGATTTCAAATGATTCGAATTATTATAAGTTGAATATTATGTATATATGATAATGAATATAGAAAACGTGACCCAGCAAACTTCCAAATTTTCAAATGGCATAAGACAGAGTGTTAGTTATATATATATTTATTACATGGAGGAAAATCTAGACGATGAAGTACATGTCAACAATATCTTTTACATTATATAATAATACTATAATAAAAAGCGTGCCTTTGTCGGCATAAGAAAACAACAACGGCGGGCGACGGAAATTGGTCGGCCATAATCAAATGATAAAAGACGACGAAAAAAAGTACCGACCAATGAGCGTCCAAATATAAATTAATAAGCCCACCTGGCGTTCTTAACTACGTTTCTTCTTAATATATTCTCACAATATGTTTTGTTTTTATTTTGGAAAATGTTATGATATCAAAGCACAAAGATCTTGAAAAAGCAAGCAGTCAGTGGATCGATGCATATATATTTTTCTTCGAGAAGCACCAAACTGGCTTATCTATGATCTAACGTAAGGTCAGTTTTCAATCTTGAAAGTGGAAATGATGCACCCAAAACGGTAGATAATGAAGTGTTATTATTAATTGGTCACTTCCAGTTCATCCACTGAAACATTGTCGCTGGCAGAATCTTTTCGGAGTTGAAGTCCGTAAGGGATTTTAATTCTTCCAACATATTGTTTAGTTGGCGTGGAATCTGATCCCAATCCCACTACGCTGCAAAATGCAAATTAAAAAAAATAATAATAATAAAGAAATTGAGAATTTTGGAACAAGTGTTTATATACTGAAAAATTATCATATTCATTATAAAATTAAAAAATTCAATCGATAATGTATAAAAAAAATGAATTTGTATATACTTACCTTTTATTAAAAATGATCATCGAACGTATTTCACAATTTTTAAAGCTGCATAAACAGATTGTGTAAATAACGTTTGATTAGTCACTAATTATTAAAAAAAAAAAAAAGATGGAAAGCAAGTCAAACATAGAAGAACCCATGTCAATACAAAAATATTTTTCAAAATCCATTAAAATGGAAGTTTAAGCTTACTTGTAGGCTATAGGAGATCACATGATTTTGTTATATAGGGTCAAAATTTAAAAGACATTGTAAGAATTAAAATATACTGGAAATTTGATGTGCTTTATCATCTAATGAACCATATTAAGTGTCGTTCTAACATTCGCTTGATAATACGACAAAATGCAATTAGATATGAGCTAATTATCATTAAAAGATTCAAAATCATGTTTCTTGCAATTACAACTCTTGGTGAACAAGAAAGGTTGTTGTCGTTTAATGTTACAAGAAAAAAAGCCATGACAGACTAATATATATATATATATATATATTTATAACGGTCAAAATTTAAATATAACAAAATAATCGATGTAGGAAAAGAATTAAAAAAAAAAGCAGCTTGATAAAACCCTCTCTCACCTAACGTACATAGGAAAAAAATCTTAATTTAAGCATATATATTGCAACAAATTGAATTTTTAAATACTTTTTTTTTTTTGTCAGTGCTTCGTCTTATAGGAAAGCAAACGCCGCCGATTTTCGTGTTTTTAAGCATTCAGCGGTGTTTTTTATGCAGATGCCATAAAATTGCACTTTAACGGGGCTTGGCATTAAAGTGCTGCTAAATTTGCCTACGGAATTATAAGCGTCGTTTTGTGGCCTTTTCCACACACGTCGCTATTTGTTTAGCTAAGTTTGTAAGCAGTAAAAAAGAAAAAAATTGGCATCCTTTATCATATTTGGTGTGGTTGAGACAAATAATACGAGGAATAGCTTAGGGCATAGGTTCAAGTGGTTGATGAATAAAATTCTAGGGCTGTAGTCATCTAGCACTCAATAAAATTGGAGGAAATTAAAAAATGCATGATACTGACCGGCTGCATGGATCATCATCCATTAAGGGGTAGCACTTATTGTTTTTAATGAGTTCAACCATTGCCTGCTGCAAAAACACACCATGGCTCACCACTGCTATCTCCTTCTCTTTCCTTGTCCACAACCTGCAAGATTTAAGCCAACATCATCAAAGTGCATCATTTTGTTTTTTTGTAACTCTACATGTGAGTTAAAGATTGTCCCAGTTTTATTATGTTACTAACTTATTTGTACAGTTGAAAAGTTACGCCGATAATAAATGAGATAATTTATGTAGGTGACAAAAATCCCACGTTTATGGCCGATAGAAAATTTTAGAACTCACCATTTGATGAACTTCATTCCTCTTGCTAAGACTGCTTCCTGGGGTTCTCTTTCATCTGGTTTCCACAAAACGTCATCGTCGTTTTCGATCTGAACATTAGTGTATATAATACTGTTAGTTAATAAAACTATTAGCACTCGAGGGGGACCGTAAGCAAAAACCAAGACCGTGTGAAAACTATGACTAAAAGTGGTACTTGCCAGCGAAAAATCAACAGCAGGGAAACGAGACCGGTACTGGCTGATGCTTCCTCTCTTATCACATTCATATTTTCCCTAAATTGAAATTCAACAATCGATGTCATAATCTTCTAAAATACTGACAACTCGCTAGGTTTGATAGGATGAAAAAAAAAATGGAAAAGGTGAAGGAAAATAATGCTTTTTTTTTCCTTGGTTTGTTTAAAAAAAAAAAAAAGAGAATGAATGACAACATGGTCAAAACTTGCTTGATGATCCTTCGATAATGAATGCATAGCTGTTGAAATGATATGCGTTAAGTTTAAAACAAAATTTGCGGTCAGATATCTGCAACCATACCATTTGTTCTCGACACAGTTCATATGCTATAATTGGTGGGCGATTGAAAGTTGGTGTCTCATCATTCTTTCCATTTTCATCCTCAAATGAAGCAACATCTAACCCCTCCTGTTGGTCTTCTTCACCATGAAAAATTCCAACTGCTGTTTGCAATGTCCTGCAAAGTATTCAACCATATCAAAAACAAGAAGTTGCCTCAGATTGGCAAATAAAACTTCAATGGGCTAAAACAACTGAATATAATTGTTAAATATATGTTAAATTTTTAGGATATTTTGACTTTAGAATTTGGAGTTCTTTCAAATCAACTCTTGAAGCACTGCCGATTCAAAATTTTGAGAGATTGCATATATAGAAGAGGAAACGTGGTCAAAAAATCATAGACGAGAGATCTCTAGAGTCTGAAATGTTATCGGAAATTTCCTGACAAAGTCAGGGTGATTTCAGGACACTCGAGGATGTGCTTAAAGTCACGTTTGAGTAGACCTAAAAATTCGTATACCCTTGTCATGTTCGTATTCTTTTTTTGTGTCACCGAGTTTAAAATGTTATATATTTATATTAATTTTGAAAAATTATTTTAATTATTTTTTTCATATCGGGTAAACGTGTCATGTCCAAAACTATCAAAACTCGAAACTGAAAATATGAGAAAATTTGGTACCTTGACATCGGGGAAGTGAAGACAACCTCAATCCCCTTCAGCAATCCACTGGGACAAACAACTTTCCGTTGATGGCGAATCTGTTAAATGTCAAACTTACGAATGAACTGCCGTATTTCCTATGTCACATAGACTATAATTTGAAAGACTGAAGAAAACTAAATTATTGATTCTAATGGCAAGCTGAGTGTATCACCTGCTGCCAGCCCAGAGAGGTGAGTTGAGCGTCAAAAAACTCAAGGGATGTTAATGGATCACGACTCTTTTCTGCTTCTAGATTGTGCAGTCCTTGTGCATGTCTCACCTGAAAATGTTCACATACATCTTTATATTTCAACTGCAGCAATTTGAACCCAAAAAAATATATATATGCATACTAACAACTCGATAGATATCATTGATCTTTCCATCAAGTTTAGAGGCACTAGCTTGTCTAAAAACTTCACTCTTTCATGTTTGTTGGGAAAAGAAAGTTGAGGGCACGATTTTCTTCATGCAAAGCCCCCATTTTTTCTTAAAGGGGAAAAATAAAGAAAACGAAATGGGAAGAGAACGAACCAAATGAAGAAGTTTATGAGGGCCAAACTGGTATGATGGAGCAGCTGTTGCTACTGCAATTGGTTCCATTTCTGCAAAAAGTGAGGAATAGAGGAAGATGAAAGACCAAACCAAACGAGGGTATGCAGAGGAACCATAAAAAATGTATATATGGAAATTAAAAATTTAGGCTATTTAATGCACGAGGCAACCAACGAAATTTTAGACTATTCCAACGCTATTAATAATCTAAAGAATTTTTAAAATCCGTTGGCATAGTCCCACAGAAAGACAATTATAAAGGATTTCTTTTCTTTTCATTTCATCGTTTTTGATAACTTCAAAGCTAACTACCAAGGTGATTAATGTCCCATCCCAATTCTTCTCATAGCTGCTAAGAGGTTGAACTCCTAATGGATTAATATATTGGATCAGATTTGACCAGAGGCCTTGCGATGGAAAGAAAACAAAGGCCCAACGACTTCTTCTGCATGCATAGCAATCTGAACCAGTTATAATTTATGTCTCAAACATAGTAAAAAGGAAAAACGTGGCTTCTTTAGAAAATGTGGCTTTCTCTAGATAATCTGTGCCGAAGAAAAAATTTCAAACGTTTTCAACAACTTGGAAGGCATGATTATCGGGTGAAATAATCAGACCGTTAAACTGGTCAACTGCTCCAGCCGATGGGTGCCGGCTGTTTTTCTTGCTTTTTTTATTTTTAGTTTTAACGGGATTGTTCTACAAAGCAATAAAATATTTCCTCCACGTTGTATTTGGGAGGAAGTAAAAATAAATAATAAATAAAAACGAGGAAGGATAAACTCATAGAAAATATATATTTTTTATTTTATTTAATATAATGGATAAAAAAATAGAGTAAAAAAGGAAGAAAAATTATAGTAAAAATGTTTGAGTAAAATCGAATTAGCTCGAAATTTTTTATTATTTAAAATGTATATTAATTATTAAAAAATTATTTTTATATCAATATATATTTATAATTAAATTTAAATAAAAATATTTTTTTTATTATTTGCTTCCTTATTCGATATATATATATATATATTTATAGTTAATAATGGTAATTTGCCTACTTCGGATTTGCTTGCTTCTACGGTACTATCCACCCTATTATTGCGTGACGCTAGTTCTTTCGCTTTTCCTTCCATTTGATAATTATTTCGAATGCGATATGAAGCCAAACCCCAAACTCAATTATTCTAAAAATCTTTGATTATGACAGGAGCTAAGAAAAAAAAAAGAAAAAAGAAAGGAACAAAAGTAGGATAGGTAAGAAGCTCCAAAATTGATGCACATTGTCCTTGATAAAAATGTTATGATCGAATCTTTATCGGTTGCTCTTTGCATGTGTATATATATATATAAAAGGGGGTCTAAAAGAGATCCTAAAAGTTTTTTTTTTAAATATGGGATAAGTTCAAATTTGTTAATCTCATACATGTTTGCACCCACATGGGATTGCAGCCAAGAGATTAAAAAACAAAGAAGATAGGTAAGGGTAAGGTGCACGTGAAAATTGATATTTGATGGACTTTATCTTTGATAGAACAAGCATGAAACATAAAAGCCTTGGGGGCCTTTTTATTTCAGGCTATGCAGCACAAGGAAATGTTTTTTTCACCAGCTTTATCTAGGCGGCCGTTTACACATGAGGATTGGGAACACCTTGATTTCTTCGGTTCAAAATCCAGCTTTCGTTCCCATTCATTGAGGAAGGATAATTCACATGCAGGAGATAATTATGTTTAACCTCTTTTCCTTGATTGTAGGAAATCATCTACCCAAAAGAAGATCATGGATCAGCAAGATTTCAATTGCCTTCCATAGTCCCCCTGTGCACAATGTCAATTCGAAGAATCAGAATCAATGTCGATTTAATTTTAAACCCTCCCGTAACGCTTGGGACTGGAAGCCACTACATCAAATCCAGACAGCTCAAAAGAAAATCCATGATATAATGCCAAAGGCATACTTGTAGAACGGTGCTAAATCCATCTGTTTCATATGCTGTCATACAATGACCCAAAACACAAAAAATGACAATTAGACCCAAGATTGAATTTTTTTTTTTTCGATTTTTTTCTTATCAGTTTGGTTCAATCCAAATAAAATTAGTTTGAGATAAAATTTTAAAATTTAGATCAATTTAATTTAAATTATTATTTAATAAATAAAAATATTTTATTTAAATTTAATAATAAAAATATATAAATACTTATATAAAATTAATTTTTTAAATATTTTAATTTTTTTGAATATTAATTTAAATTTCAACCCTGTTGTACTGGATCTTGAGCATTTAAAACTTTTTGCAATTCGCGTTTAATCCAACTTAATTTAATCTATAAATAAATATAATCACCGTCATAAGATGTTAAATTTCGTAGTTTTCGTTAATGAAGATTTTACACGTACAGTTGTTTAGGGGCCCCTTCGAGTTCTGTTGCATCATAAGCGTGATGTAATCCTTGAACAGAAGTGGAGAAAATCCCCCAAACCGGGTGTGAATCGAGCGGGGGTGCCAAACCTACCAGCCTCTTCCATTAGACGAGGGACAAGGCTTCCAATCGGTTCTTTGGATCCCAGTTGGATATCCCCTTTTGCCCCTTAAATATTTTTTAAAATTTTTATATTTATAGCATTAATTTATTTGTAATATACTATAATATAGTTTTAATTTAATTTACTTTTACTATAAATATAATTTTTTAGTAAAAACATAATTTTTAGTTATTGTTAAACATATGTAATTTTAATTTTTTTAATTATTTATTTTTAAAGTAAATGTAATTTTTAATTATTATTTAACATTAATATAATTTTAATCTATATTTTATTATTTAATATAAATATAATTTAAATAATTTTTTAATTATTTACTATAAATATACAGTTTAATCTAATATTTTTAATTATCCTCTTTATGTTGATCAAGAAAAGGACATTTTTGTTAAATAGAAAGGAAAGTTAAATAGCTATAAATCTACTCATTTAATAACGTCAAGTTGCTAAATTTTATTTACACTTTTCATAAAAGTTATTAACAGAATATATGTATTTTTATAATTACTAATAATAGATCAAAATTGTTGAAAACAATCTTAATTTTGAAAATTAATGCGTTTTAAAAATTATAAAACTATCTATTTTTAATTATTATCTTATATTTTAATAAGCTTAAGTTGATGAATATTTTCTTACCAGATATGTATGAGGTTTCTAAATTATGCATAAAGATTAAAAAAAAAAAAAACAATATTGAGAACCTTATTAAAAAACTATTAGTAAGAATTTTCAAATAATTAATAAATGATGAATAACATAAGAATAAAAGATTAGTACCATAATAGTAACTAATTAATAACATTTATTAAACTTTTTATAATATAATAACGCATGCTTGATAACATAGTACTAATTATTAATAAATTAGGAGTATCATGATAATTTACGTGTATGCAAAAAACCTAACATATATAAGCATTAAAAAATAGACACCTCTGCTATTACTAATATCCTTCGACTAACTTTGATGTCTTAGGAAAATTCATAAAAGTATCAAATAACAAAACAAATAATGTTCATTTATTAATTCATTCTTTTTATTTATTTTTTCACTATTCTAAAAGACTATATATTCAATTGTTTTTTTTACTCTAATTTTTTAATTATTTACTAATTCATCCACTTAATAGTGCTCAAAAGTTTTATATTTAATAAAAAAATTATATAATTTCACCAATTTATTTAAACTAACAATTACCAAATAATCACATTTTTGTAACGATATAACTCCAATTTACAAAATATGATCTTACTCTGAGATTCAAAAATATAGAATATATAGTGAAACCGAAATAACAATTGTTACAATATAAAAATTACATTTTTTTTAAAGATATAATAGAAATAAGAACCATCAAAGAAATTTATCCATCAATAATAATATATTAAAATCTTTACTGAAAGAAGAGATGCAATAGGATTATTAATTGAGAGTAACGTAGAACAAAGCAAATAAATAATAAAGGTCAAGTAAAATAAGCATTATGATTAAAAAATATATATAAGTTTAGCAATTTAAACTTACATAGGCAGATTTTAACACATAAAACGTAAAATTGAATCAGAATTGAGTAAACTTTATTTATCCTCGAAAGATAAATGTCAACTACTGTTTTAAGGATCGGGAAAACAACAATAATTTCAGATTTTTCACTTAAAACATGAAAATATACATTGAAATGAGAGCCATCAAACTAAACTAATCAATCAATCTATTACATACGTCAAAAGTAAAAGAATCCCAAGTTCAAATCAAAAGATCCACAATCATGGTGAATATGAAACATAAACACGCAATTACGCAAATGAGAGTTGGCTTAATAGTAAGTAAAATTAATTACGATATAGATTACGTCTTCGACTTTGGATCCTAAAAGAATAAAGGAATAAAAGCTTTTGAATTTAATTTTATAGTAAACACTCACTTTAATTTCTTCTCACTACACAATCATGATATTACAAGGGAAATAAATGCAAATTTATTTCTCTTGCAATGATTAGAACTAGGAATGTAATCGAGTCGAGCCGAACTCAATCAGCAAAAAACTTGAGCTTAGTTTGAGATAAAAATTGAACTACTAGAGCTCGCCTTAAGCCTGTTTACGTAGTAAAAAGACCAGCTCAATTCTCATGCTTGACTTCAGATTTGATTATTTATGCTCGAGTTCGAGTTTGAAATGGGATTTTTTTTGCCACTATTAAAATTTAAAAAAATTGATTAAACTTGTGAGTTTCGACTGTTACAAAATATAAAGATCTCATTACCTGTATCTGTTCAAAAAGGAAAGGCAAGCATAGTTCTCTTAACTCTCCACAATGCTTTTCAAAAGACCAGTCTCTGCAAACAAAAAATAAAGAGCAATGACTAATGAATGAGAGATAGAAATAATGAGGAGGATACTCACTTGGCAACATATAAGAAAATATATCAGCAAATTGAAGAGAAACAAGACTTGCAAAACACCATTAAACAAATGCTAAGAGAGGTTAATTAATATTAAGCATGAATGCTGGTTACGCTTCTAACTACAAAAATCATTTTTCTGAAAAGTTGTCCATGTCAATATTATCAGGAGAAAAGAAAACCCAGTGGATAATAATGATCATTTTCTCAACATGGCAACTAAATAGAAAACAGTGAACACCCAGGTTTCACGGTAAGAAGTAAAAAAGATAAAGTTATAATTATGATTTAAACAGATGATAACAATCAATAGATATAATGGCAAAAAATTCAATACCTTTGAGGAAAAATTTCCTGCAAGCTTAGGCCAATGTCGATTTATAATGACCAAAAAAAAAAAAAAAATTGAGTGAGAAATGTTAAGATGAGGCTCATTACTTGGTCTTTAAGGTGCCATAAGTTCAATAATGTCAACCAGGGAAGCCCTGCATTGCGGAATGGATTAGCCTTAGGTAGGTTGGAGATGTCAGGAACAGCCCCATGCATAATATAAATATAGATTAGAAGAATTATATACAAAAAATTTGCTTATTCATGAGATAATAAGATTTCATGCAAAGAATCTACAACAAAAAGAGAAGCAATAAAAGCTTCGTATAGAAATGTAAATATCAGCAAGCGTTTCACTTATCTTTAGAGTAATTGCATCTATGTGTTAAAGTTATATCAAAGAATGCCATTGAACCAGTATCATCCAAAATCTGCACCTCAGTCACACCATATTGACTCATCATGTCTGCAACCGATGCACACATATCAAACCAAGTTTCAGAGCTCCACCAAATTATAACCTATCTTAAAAGGAAATATTAAGGAGAAGCACGTTATAGCTACTTCATAAAGTTGCTCCCGAATTGCAAAGGCAATTGCAACCTGCAAACAATAAAGTAATAGTATACATATTGTCAAAGTTGGAGGCAAAATTCTGTATATAAGTGTTAGCTGTAGAAGATATGCAATAGCTGTAAATTATGTGTAAATCCCTAAAATCATGGGAGGTAGTTATCTATTTTTTAAATTAGCAGATTTCGTTTCCTAGTTAGAAGCTTATCAGAAAACTTGTATAAATTGTCTCTAACAGACTTTTGGAATATAAGAAAAAAATTCAGAATTGGGAAAGGACTTTCATTGGTGATTTAGACTCTAAAGACTTAAAAGGTAGTCCATTTATGAGATGAGTGGCTGTTAGGATAGCTTCTCCCAAAAAAAGTCTTAGGAACATTTTGTTGAAACAAAAAAGCTCATGTAGTGGCTAACAAATGGCAATTGTTTCTCTCGGCAACCCCATTCTGTTGAGGGGTATTAGCACAAGAGGATTCATGAATTATGCCCTCTTGTTCAAAGTAAGGTGTCAGAATTTGATTAAAATAATACTTGGCATTATCAGATCTAATTCTTTTCACTTTCACCCCAAACTGGTTTTGGATCATGTTAAGAAATTTCGGGAAGATAGAACTCATATCAGATTTGTGTTTAAGTAAATAGATCCAAGTTATCCTATTGCAATCATCAATAAATGAGACAAACCACCTAGAACCAGTCATGCTAGGAATAGTAGACGGACCCCATATGTCAGTATGGATTAAATAAAAAGGCTTTGAACATTTTTTATTGCTAGTAGGAAAGGGCACACGTCTGTGTTTTGCATACTCACACACATCACAGTGAAAGTCCTTAATATCTAATCCCTCAAACAAGGTAGGAAACATGGTTTTCAAGATTTTAAAGGAAGGGTGCCCATAACGATAATGATGGAGCCAAACAACATTTTTATTAGAACTAGACCAAAGAGAAAGAGATTGGCTACCCTTGACACTTTTTGACTGATTTGGTGTTTCAAGATAGTAAAGTCCAACTCTCTCCTTAGCAACTCCAATCATCTTCCCCGTATGCTGGTCCTGAAATAAACAATGTGTTGGGTAACAAGCAACAGTACAGTTCAGGTCATTAGTAATTTTCTGAATAGAGACTAGATTTGTGGAAAGCTTAGGAACATGAAGCACATTCTTAAGAGTAATTTGAGGGTTAATTTGGATGTCCCCTAGACCCGCTACAGTGGTAGGGGACCCATCAGTTACAAGGATCTTCCTATTACTAAGACAAGGAGTGTAATTCTGAAATTTTAAAGAAGAGTTGGTCATATGATCTGTGGCTCCCAAATCAATGATCCAAGAGTCTGTAATGACTCCATCTAAGGCACTTAGTCTATAAGAAAGGATACGTTTACTTGAGATTGCTAGGAAACATGTGTCGCTGGCTTCCCATTTCTGGCTTGCGGTGGTAGACTTACCATTTAGTTTCCAGCATTCAGAAGGTATCTTAGTCTCAACCATGTTCCATTAGGACAGGATGAAATAGGTTTAGGCTGTTAAGGTCAAGGAAGAGATTGGAAACAATGGCAATTAAGGCCAAAGAGAGAAAAAAAAAAAAAAAAAGAGAAATGGCTGTTAAGGCCAGAAAAAATATATATATCCCAGAATTTTACAGCTCTGATGCCATGTCAAAGTTGGAGGCAAAATTCTAAATTTTTTTCTAATATTTGAAAAGCCTGCTAGAGACAATTTATACAAGTTTTCTGATAAGCTTCTAACTAGGAAATGGAATCTGTTAATCTAAAAAATAGATAACTACCTTCAATGATTTTAGGGATTTACACATAATTTACAGCTATTGCATATCTTCTATAGCTAATACTTATCTATAGCTAATTCTCCTAAAGTCTAGGCAGTAATTATGGTCTTCTAACACATATGATATGTTTTGAAGGAACATAAATAGAATAGGAAATAAGGTTGAATGAAAAATAATAACTGTCTCATCCTATTTGATCAGATGACTGTTTTATTGGTTGCTTACCCCTACTATAGGACCTTCAATGCCTAAATCTTCGCAAAGAGTCCAAGCAAATTCCTCCAAGTCACTTTCCAATTTGTTCAAGAACTACAACAAATTAATGATAACCGCATTCAAGCATCTGATTGGGAAAAAATTGCATAGCACATAATACATAAATGATGAACAAGCAGACAGGAGGAATTTGCATCCTGCTAGCATATAAAAATGATATGATACAAACCCTCTTTTCCATTCTTGGCCATTAAAGTTAATACCTGATGACAGCATGATTGACTCAATCTAAAAGGAACCATAACCGGAACAATCTTGTCATTGGTATACCTTCGCTTTCATATAATTGAACCGTGACAAGAAGTGACTAATAAATGATGTGCAGAGTTAAGAATAGCAAAACATAAAACAAATAGTACGTTCCACATTGAATATCTGCAGCAAGCATTAGATAAAAGCCAACAATCCCAACTATGAAGAAATAGTAAAACAGCACAGAAACATAACTATAAAAGCCAGAAATAGCAAACATACTACACAATCCCAGTATGGAACCTCCTTATTTGCAATTGGTTAAACCACAGTCAAGTTTAGCATCCCGGTAAGCACATTTGCCTGCATAAATAAAGCAAGAAAATAATGAATGAAAGAAAAGGATGTTCTCTTTACCAGCAGAAAAGAAGCCAATAAATACCAGTCAAAAGCTCCTCCAAAAGCTAAAACTTTGCCCAAAGGGATGCAATCAGAATAGCATTAGTATTGCTAAAAGCTGAAACAAGGGTGAACTAAACTCAGGTTAGTAGATAATAAAACTAAAACCAACCATGAGATTCGTAAAGGACCTGAATTTTTTCCTTTCATTTGGAATTTTAAAGCTTCATATAGAAAAAAGAAACACCAGCAGGCGTTTCACTTATCTTTTATGATGATTGCATCTAAGTCAACTAATTATACTAAAGATGCAACAAATGTAAACAAGTATGGGTTACGTTAGGTTAACAAAGTGTCTGAAAAGTAAATCTTCTGTGGAGAGGCCAATGAGAACAAACATGGGTAATTTGCACACAAAAATTCCTATCCATGTCATGATGGTTGACAGTTAATCCTCTTATTCCTAGTCAAAACAAAGAAACTTGCCCTTAGAGTCTCACCACATTAACAAACAATTTCAGCAGAAAACACTAATGTACACATGTCAAACTAAGGTTCACAGCTCCACCAATTATACAAATCTTAAAAGGAAAGGAAACTTACCAAAACAATGCCCTTCCTCTTTCAATCGACCTAGTAGTTGACATTAAAACATAAACATTGATCCTGTACCATTCAAACCTTAATTTAAACACAAGAAACCTTCTTAGAGTTGTGCATTTTGAGATTTCATGTCAGTTGGAAAAAGATACAACTAAGACACCAATAGTTCAACAAGCAACCAATCAATAAATTAATAGAGAGAAAAAGGATGCTGAACATTTGACATCAAATTACTGGAATATTTAAATAAGAATAACCTGCAGATTTAAAGCCAACACCCAAGTAATTTATACCATGTTATATGGTGGAAATTGCATTGAGCACGATAGTCCTAGAAATTAGTAAATCAGACAGCAGAATAGATCAATACCATTCTACCTGAAACTCTTTCAACATGCCTGTCTAGCGCCATGTCATCAGCACGAATAAAAATGAGGTCTTTCATCATAAGAGAGAATAAATGTCGCTAGAAAAATAAAAAGGGTGGTGTAAAACAGATCGAGTACTAAACCAATCTGATGAGAAAAAAAAAAAAAGAATTCCTCCTGTTTCTGACCATACTGAAAGAAAACAGTACAAAAACATAGGATGGAAATGTTTGGTAATCGAACGACCCTTCTTCTTGCTCATTCTGCTCTCTATTGGAGTTACATTTTGAATTGCAACCTAAAACACACAACAAGACAATGTTATAATATATCAAACTAAAAAACAGCCATGCCACACATACAAGAACTTGAGATTAAGTAGAAGCACATAATACCTGCCTTATAAAGTTGCTCCCGAAGTACATGATAGCTATCACTATGTTTATGTATGATAGCCTTAAATTGGTTTATATGTAAAAAGAGTGGAAGGTGTGCATCATGGAAAAATGAATGAGTGTTGGTGAAATAAAAATTTAGATTGGTTTACCATTGGGCATTGACTTGAATGTGAACATCCCATCAGCATCAAAGACAGCACGACCTAGGGCTTTTCTTTGTCCATGAGCATTGTCAAACCTTTAGAGACAATCGACCTCAATGGTATCACTATAATAAAAATTCCGAGATGGAATTTTCCAGCCAAAACAATAAAACATTATTGGTGCATGGGGAAAACATATAAACTTAGCGATATTGCATTACGGACATGTGTAGATGAAAACAAACAGCTACTTAAGAATTCTCTTAAATCTTCAGAGTGTAACACCCATGAAAAGGCCCCTTATCATATGATAGTTAGAACTTCTTGTCACGATATGTGTGAAAAAACAACATTGGAATCTCAAAAGTTGTCCTTTAGCACCTGGGCAACCGCAGAACCATGGATGTCAAACAAAGGAACAAAGAAAATGTCTTCAACTACACCATTTTGAAATCCAATTCAATCTGCAGAAAGTGAATTTCCAAATGGTAGGTTTATCATAAAACATGGTCAAAAACACAGAAAATGTGGAAGATATACACAACCTCTGCGGAACCTCTAACTTCAATTTTCAAAACAGGATGTGAAGCACACAATCTATAAAAATGGTAAGAGAGAGAAAGAGTGGTCTCTATAATACAAGTTATTCTAGTAGACAAGGAGTTCATGTAAAGTGGGAGAGGAGTAAGTATGACTAAGTTACTATGCACATTATGGTAGATGAATGTAAATTATGTTGTTATTCTCCGTTCAGTCAAAACTTATAGAGAAGATAAGATAGTAAACTTAATATTATAGAGAAGATATGATAGTAAACTGAAAAAATAGTAAACTCAGCTCATATCAACTATTATATATGTCTAATTTTTTGCCTCTAGTTTGAAT
The DNA here is from genome assembly GCA_038381775.1 of Adansonia rubrostipa. NCBI lineage: Eukaryota > Viridiplantae > Streptophyta > Magnoliopsida > Malvales > Malvaceae > Adansonia > Adansonia rubrostipa. The sequence continues at coordinate 979,814 of JBBYHM010000022.1, read as the reverse complement.
AATAGTCTAGTCCCACTTCCACTCTCAACTTTCCTAAATTAATAAAAGTTGAAAAGCTAAAATCCTCACTTAACCAAAATAAACATTCAGATTGGTTTAGTAGGGTTTTTATTTGAATGTGAATATCCCATAATCATCACAGACAGTATGACATAGAGCCTTTCCATGTCCAGGGACATTACCAGAACCTTGGGGACAATCTAACTGAATGACATTATCAGAATATTAATATATATAAAAACTCCGAAGATGGTATTTCCCTGAGAAAACAATAACATGATTTTCAAAGGGTGGAGAAATAAACCTATGCAGTACTGCATTATGCACGTTTGTGGGTGAAAAGAAAAAATTACTAAAGAATTCTCTCAGATCTTTAGGGTGTAACACTAGTGAATAGACCCCTTATCCTATGATAGTGTTTATATCATGAAAAGGGAAAAAAATGGAAATGCTGATTATACTATGCCAAACTGAAGAAAACCAAAATTGCTATAGTGATATGGTTTTAAAAAAAATTCAACATTGCAAAGGATAGGAAACAGAAGGTCAAATTTCATTTTGTGACCTAAAGAGGCATGGGACTAAGGAAACGGGCAAATAGAAAGGATACACATCTCAAGCAGCCCACGTCACTGTTAAGTAATCACAGTCATTAATCATCAGGGTCACCTAAAGTTGAAGACAATGATAAACTATTATTCTATCAAGTGCAATCCTATACATAAGTGGCAATTAGGACAATGATACAAAATTCATGCATAAGATAGATTGAGAACAAATATCCGTATGCATAATAAATATGATAAATGCTTGACCTTCGATCAATCCAGCTAATAACCAGAAAATAAACAAAAATTCAAATTCACTTGTGTGCTGCTAAGTTTTGATACAGTTCTCAAATTTAACTTGTGTGCTGCTAAGATCACCACTAGGATTTAGCAAGTAAGATGCATCCAGATCTATCAAAGGAAAAGCAGCAAAATTCCTACCCACTTGATCTTGATATTGCCACTTTCTCTTAAGAGTCAGAGAGATACAGCCTACAGAAGGCATTAGGCAAACCTCCTGTTGTTGGCACAATTAGAAAGCTTTTTCCTGAACAGCAGAACAGAGGTGTCTTTTTTTTTTTTTTTTCGAAAAAAAAAAAGGCAGAAAATACTATAACTTGACAAGCAAGGAGTAAAAGGGAATAAGTGGTTGTCAGATGTTAATCAGCTCTCTGCCATGGCAAGACCAAGATAGCCTCAATAAATAGAAACAGCAGACAGGAAAAAGAAGTGCTGTGAAAAACTGAGAATTGTACACAACACGTACATGTAAATATATTCAATATATTAAAACCAGCAATACTTAAAACACCTTAAGCTTTGAGATGAAGTCGTTTTTACCCCAAATAAGATAAGCAATTGAACAACCGCCAGAATCAGTCTTGTCAACACACAGTTCTGAGGTGGATAAAATTTACCTAGACAAAAGAACAGTTTAATTGACAAGAGTAAAAAGGAATAGGTAGGCAAAAAAAAGGACACAAAAATCAAAGAATTATCAAGAACGAAAAATATGCAAACAAATAAATGAAAACCGAGAAAAACATAAAAAAAGGAATTAAAAGAAAATATAAATTAACCCAAAAAAAACTAAAAAGACTTGGAAAATAGAAAAGAAAAGAAAATATTTCACTCACGTTTCCCACAATCCAAAAATTCTTCTTTTTGCTTCTCTTGTTTGCTGGTTGGTCAGATCTACAATCCACGTTAATTGGCATCAGAGATTGCCTCAGGCATGCTAGGATATCTGATATTACTCATATTTTTCCCTTTTTTTTTTTTTGAGATTTCCCCCTCCCCTTAGCCATTCTTGTGCTTCTCTTCATGAAGTACGGTGGAAGAGCATATTCCTTCCTGTAAAAGAGAAACAGCAACAAAAAACAAAGTGGAAATTTCATTTTTCAGTCAAGGAGAAAGAGTTGGAAGTGGTGTGGAGTTGAAGAAAACTTTGAAAAATCAAATCAAAATTTTGGGAATTGCATCAAAGTAGGAAAGTGAGGATGGAAACTGGCAGCCAATAAAAGAAAAAAAATACGCGCGTTAATGGATAGAAAGGTGGTCAACTTAAAGTCGGCAACAGAAGTGAACACGACATCCACTTAGTTAGTAATCTTTGACTGAATCTTTGACAATAACAAATAATAAGATTGTTACATAATGGAACCGTCAAATTATACATTAAAATTTTAAAATCCAAAATTGTTGATTTTACATAGTTTAGGTTTAATTTTACCCGCCCTCTATTATTTTGGAACAAACGGACTTTGAAGTTGGCTCAACACAGCAAAATTTTGAAAACATTACGTTTTTTGAAGTTATTTCCACAAGCCCCACACAATCCAAACTTTTGAAAATTTTCAACCTTTCAAAGTCCTCTCTGAACTGGGTATAAAACATGTAAATGTACATTTAAATGAAAGCCATCAAATTAAACTGATCAATCAATCTATGACATACATTAGGCGTTAAAATGAGTCTTAAGTTCAAATCAAAAGATCCTTAATCATAGTGAATATAAAATACCTGCGTTAATGGATAGAAAGGTGGTCAACTTAAAGTAGGCAACAGAAGTGAACACAACATTCACTTAGTTAGTAATATCTGACTGAATCTTTGACAATAACAAATAATAAGACTGTTACATAATGGAAACCATCAAATTATACGTTAAAATTGTAAAATCCAAAATTGTTGATTTTACATAGTTTCTTTTAGGTTTAATTTTATAGTTTCTTTTAGGTTTAATTTTACCCACCCTCTATTATTTTGGAACAAATGGACTTTGAAGTTGGCTCAACACAGCAAAATTTTGAAAACATTAAGTTTTTTGAAGTTATTTCCACAAGCCCCACACAATCCAAACTTTTGAAAATTTTCAACCTTTCAAAGTCCTCTCTGA
>JBBYHM010000022.1:939441-975163 GCA_038381775.1 Adansonia rubrostipa | reverse complement strand
ATTTGATTAGATGAATATTATATTAGTATGCTTCTAAAATGAATTGCTTACCCCTTCAATGCCGAAACCTTTGCAGAGAGTCTAAGAAAATTCCTTTAGGTCACATTAAAATTTGTTCAAGACCTACAACAAATTAATGATAAACTGCATTCAAGCATCTGATTGGGAAATAATTGCACAGCACATAATAGATAACTGATGAACAAGCACAAAGGAGGAATTTGCATCCTACAAGCATATAATAATGATATGATACAAACCCACTTTTCCATTCTTACCCATAAAAGTTGATCCCTAATGACAGCATGATTGACTCAGTCTGAAAGACACCATAACTGGAACAATCTTGTCACTAGCATACCTTCGCCTTCATGTAATTGAACTGTGACAAGCAGTGACTAATAAATCATGTGCAGAGTTAAGAATAGCAAAACGTAAAACACACAATAGGTGCTGCATTGCATATCTGCAGCAAGCGTTAGATAAAAACCAACGATCCTACTTATGAAGAAATAGTAAAACAGCACAGGTACATAACTATAAAAGCCAGAAATAGCAAAACAGATTACACCATCCCGGTATGGAACCTCCTTGTTTCCAATTGGTTAATCCACAGTCAGGTTTAGTACCCCAGTAAGCACATTCGCCAGCATAAACAAAGCAAGAAAATAACAAATGAGAGAAGAGGATGTTTGCTTTACCAGCATAAAGGAAGCCAATAAATACCAATCAAAAGCTCTTCCAACAGCTAAAACTTTGCTCCAAGGGACAGTAATCAGAAAAGCATTAGTATTGCTAAAAGCAGAAGCAGGGGTAAACTAAGCTCGTGTCAATAGATGATAAAACTATAATCAACCATCATATTCAAAAAGACCAGAATTGTTTTCTTTTATTTGGATTTTAAAAGCTTCATATGGAAAAGTGAAATACCAGCAAGCGTTTCACTTATCTTTTGTGATAATAGCATCTATGTTGACCAATTATACTAAAGAAACAAAATGGTAAACACGCATGGGTTAAGTTAGGTTAACAAAGTTTCTGAAAAGTAATTCTTCTCTGGACAGGCTGGTGAGAACAAACCTGGGTAATTTGCGCACAAAAATTCCCACCCACTTCATGGTTGACGGTTAATCCCTTTATTCTTAGTCAAAACAAAGAATGAGAAAAGAATGGAACTCATATTGAACATAATCTAGACTGGAATAAAAAATAAGCAAAGAAAAAAGTTACAAGCTATAAACAAACGCTGTAAACCAAAAATTATTATCTTTGTTACTGTTGCAACCATTGTCATCAAAGACAATTGGAGCCTACAAAAGAAAATTTACCGTTAAACATAAGAACGTACAAGTCATTTATGAAAAGAATAAAGATTCCACAGCATGTAAAAAATTTCTTTGTAAAATACAATGAACCAAACCTCGTCTGGGTCCTGCGACAATCCTTTTGGTCCCCTGATTTTAGAACTAAAATAATCCTGCAAACAAAAATTCTACTGATCATTCAAACCATATACTACATGACAAAGAGGGTGTTTGAGTAAGCATGCAACATGCCTAGGCACCACATATACTTGGTGTGGACATCCAAATAGAATCAGGAACTATTAAAACGGGTTGCAAACCAGTGGATAAAAAGATTTAGAAAGCAGAAGTATTCGTATGCTGACATTAGGTTAGAGTAGCTAATACAATGCCTTAAGATATCAAATATGAATTCAAATAGTCGAGGCTGACCCCTTTTGGAGCACACTAAGTTCTGTCCTTTACTAGCCTATCTACTAGCATGTGAAGCTCACCTATAAAAAAGAATAAAGTTCATATAAGCATTGACCTATCTTAAATCAGATGATAAAACAGTTAAAATAACCCAAAGGATAAACGAAGATAAAAATTCATATCGGCATAATTCACAATGTTAAACCCCTACCATAATATGATAATAATCCAATTTGCATCAGCTAACACTCCCTAATTGAAATACAAATGAGTTTGCCTAGAAAATGTCCGACTCATGTTTGGTCTAAATGGAGCGTGGCAGAAATGGCTATTGCATTGCAACTGAAAATTCAATGAATTCTAGTCAAGAAATACGGAAATAACTAAAAAAATTCTCTCCTCCATAAAGCAAAATAGCTCCCGAATCCCAAAGAGTTCACTGCCTGGAAGTGGAACTAAAGGTCATCTTGATTTGATGCTATCAATACAAGAAAAGAAGAAAAAGCAGGGGTACGTAAAGCCTATACTTCCTCGCAAAACATCAGGAAATAGAAATTGGCTAGTGCCTTAATTCATCAGTCAAACTCGCCATCCTCCTCCTTCATAATGTTTTCCACCTAGTCTCAGAATGGGTAACAGAAACAGAATAACCACATTTCACCTAGCAAACTACTGAATTAAGTACATTGACCCGTGTCTTAATCATGTAAAGGGGAAAAGAAATATCCGTCAAAACTAATAAAACAGCTTCATCATAAACACACAAATCCACAGATGAAATAGTTTGTCTACGTTTAGGGGGAGAGTACCGAAAAGTTCAAAAATGGAAAAACTGAGGTAGCTATCGCCAACCTAAAGCAATAGTAAAAATGGCACAAGATGAAGGAATATAATAGAAAAATGCATATTATTTCTTTGAGGCCTTATTTTTGCATCAGTAACAAACTAAAGTCATACCGCAATCAGCTTTAGGTTTATCAACTAGAATCAGCATTCTGCAAGAGTCCTACAATAGCTAGATATTAAAATAGTAAAAAGGATAGGTTCCAAAGCACTCTTTACTGTGAATTAGGGACTTCAAGCATTATGAAAACAGAAAAAGAGAGAACAAGAACAGATAAGACTACATAATATTAATCATATTCATACCATTCAGCAGAAGTTTGCAACATTCCATCGGTTACAAAATGGGCGCCTGACAGAAAAGCTCCCAAAGCTATCCTGGAATAAAAGCTATAACAGTTAAATAAAATAAGAAAATCCTAGTTCCTCCTTTAGTTTCGAACGACTCAACCATAGGAAAGCAAAAATACTAGAATATAGCATCATTCTCTAGATATTCTTCCGTTTCTATCCTCCATTCTCTTCTACCAACATCAATGACGTGCCTTTCCACAAACACAATAATCCACTGTGCTATCAAAGTGTTTGCTATCGCTTTGCACTTGACTTTTGCTTGTCAATTAGCTGCTGCAGCTCGTGTGGTTCCTCTAGGTCATTCCCCGCTACCACCCATCGGTTGTAATCGAAGAGGATTCACCGCCATACCTGGCACGTGCCCACCACCAAATTAAATGAACTTTTTCTGACGCCCCTCCAATAAATTAACTATATATATATAGATATTGAATCCATATTTGCGGCGCATTTTACAGCTGTTGCAGTTTTATATTCATTTGTGCCTTAGGAAGTGAATGCTGTAACTATTAAGGTGTGTTTTATCCCTATATGGTTCAGGTAGGTTTTATGATCAGCTTGCTTTGAACTTTGTTCTTCGTTTCTCTGGTCTTTGCTATTTTGTAATATCTTACTTAATAGAATTCTCTGGCTTAGGAAATATATATCCATATGTTTATATGTATTGAATCCATATTTTGATGTTAAATTAAGAATTTAGTCTTTTTAAGATATTTAAATTTGTGATTTAGTACTGTACAATAATTTATACATCCAATAAATGCAAACTCTTGTAGGAAAAGAAAAGGAACAATATTTTCCCAAAAAAAGAAAAAGGTTGAACATTTCATGAAATGATAAGTATTTATATATTTTATACATCTAGCAAAGAAGGTCAATTAAAATTTAGGGTCTAAACTTGAGACAACCCATTAGCAACATATGGTTGTGTCCCTTATTCAACTGAATTGATTCTCTAGAGTGCCCTTAACTAGTCAGCTCTGGATATTTCAAGCAATAATATCTAAAGCAACAAACAAAGATGGCATCTCTAGTTATATCTATAATCCACAAAACATGTTAAGCCTCTTATAATTTGTTACATTCCTAAAATGAACAGCGACATAACAAATGTATCATGTTACAGATAGCATGGCATGGGACATCAAATTGTTAATACACAAACCACCACCCTTCAACCCTGCCCCCAGAGGCAGATCTCCCTTTAACTTTTGTCTTTTATGATATTAAATTAAACAGCTATTACTCAACTAAAAAATTAGAAACAACAGCATTTTCAGAGAAAAGTAATAACCAGTCAAGCTTTGCTATCTACAAGTTATACGTTTACATGTAACATCACCATAAAAAAAGGGAGTAAGGCGGGGATAAACTACATCCTACAATTGATTTGTTGTTGATTTATTTTGAGAATCAATCACAGAAATTTGATTACTAAAATCCAAATAAGATCACGCGAATTAAACATTAAATCATCAAAAGAGCGGACATCTATATTCGTTTACGATGAAAGTTGCAACAAAGGAAATAAATAGAGAAAATATACTTTGAAGTTCCGACCTGAATAATGATAGGGGAAAGAGAACACTCACGTAGTGCAGAGATAATCAGCCTCCTTGACAACAAAAATAAGAAGAATCCCCCGAGGCAATGAAGTGTGTTATTTAGCAAAACCATTAAAAATTCATTCAAGTTTCCAGATTTGGTGACCAGCTTAGCAGTATACATGACCCAATGCAAGGACAGCTGCATCAGTAAAAATAAATAAATGAACAATCAAATGTCTTTTATTTTAGATTTGAAAGAAAATGAATGCACTAGAGATAAGCAAACAACCTACCAGCCATAATTGTATAAATAGGAGAAAAAAGCATGAATTAAACAGTCTAGCTATGGCAAGTACCAAGAAATTGAGTGGCAATACAAGTCAGGAACATTCAGATCCAATTGTCTTTTTGTTTTAACATGGTATCAAGGGTATACTATTTTTCTTCCAGATAATCTGAACCATTTTTTCCTAACCTAGCCGCCACCTGTCTTTTTGCCTTAGCCACCGATGCTTCTACCTTAGCCGCCCTTCTTTGGAACACCGTACAGAAATAGGAAGCTGAAGCAATGACTTTTATTTTCCAACATAAGATAAGAAAATAGCTCAAACTGATAAGGGAAGTCCACACAATCTATGATATTGACTTTTTATTGGAAAAAAAAAACTATAAAAGTTAAAAACTGAAGCCATATACCTGCAGAATATGATGCAGTTAAGAAGCAGTCTATAATCTGCCATGCATATCCAAACAGCATGAAATGACAGATCAGATATCCCTCCAGAAACTGCTGAAATAAACTGCAAAATACAGAAGCAAAATCTTGTTAAGCTGATTACTCTTCAAAATGAGCATGCAATGAGATATTTCTGTCAGCTAAGACCATACTCAAAATAACCTGATTTCTTTTGAAAACAACCTGATATGTGCTCTAGAAGTAATAACATACCTTGTACAAAGGCAAAATACGTTAAACTGATTAATTTCAAGATTGATTATTTTTAAAATATCACTATGTGCTAGATAAGACCATCTTAATAAGGAACATGGTTTCTTATAGACAATCTAGTCTTATGGAAAAATCTGTTTAAAGTTTCCAATTTAATGGACAAACCCTGAAAGCAACTTCGTACTGAATTCCTACAAGGTAATAGTGTAAATTATATGAGTTATTCAAAATTATTTTTATAAAACAAAATTCATCAAATTGAGAAGGAATATTGGTGGAAGAAAAAAATTATTAAAGAAACGGCAGATAAACTAAGGTATGCAGCAGCAAGCTAATATAAGAAGAGCAAATTGTTGATTAAATTTTTCAGAATCCTATATCCACATTTCCCAAATAAACTGATTCAATGAACATACCTTTTAGAACAATGCAGCCCACACCCTACCGTCATGATGCTTCTTAAACAAATACATTTCAATGACCGCAGTAATTACATTAGTGACATTCTTCAAGACTGTGACCGTGGCTACGTTAATATATTTCAAACTGCAAAAGGCAAAAATTGCGCGAATAAATATAAATTGAATACTTTCAGCTTTCACTAATTATTCATGACTGCATGTGTTCACAAAAATAGCATTTTAAAGTTGCAAATGCAAGGATTGTTGGACTATAACAGCTATGAGTATTATTGAGCTTTGGAGGCCAGAGACACCCTCACAGTTTTGTCATTTGAAGAAAGGAGCCTCAATAGGGGAAAGGATGGCCCTTCTTTATAACATCTCAATCAATCCTTGGCTATTAGTTTTGGATCATTTGTCTCCTCAAAACAAGTCCCCTAGTCAAAGGTGCGGATTAAGTTTTTGTTGAGGCCTGTTAAGGATCTAAAACAGATACTCAGACAAATTCATTGTTGATGCAGGCACTATTGGACAATGTTAACTATAAGGTATTGTTGCGCTTTGGGGCCAAAGTTACCATCACGATTTTGTTTTTAGAGAAAATACACCTCAATAGGGGAAGGGTAATCTTTGCTTTTTAAAGCCACGGTCCAATCTCTGGCTATTTGGGGGAAGCATCATTCCCCAATTGCGGTACCTTTACTCAAAAAACAAAATTGTGAGGGTAACTTTGGCTTCTAAAGCCTGACAATACCTCAAGGTGGGTGCAATGCAATAATCCTTACATCAATACCGGTGCCATCTATAAGAATCCATACCCACCCTCAATGAAAACAAAATCCACACCCTTGACTTGGGGGCTAGTTTTGAGAGGGAAAATGATCCCACATTTAATAGCCAAGGATTGCATTGTGGCTTTATAAAGGGTTATATTTCCCCTATAGGCATCTTTCATCATTATTTTAAATCCCTCCTTTCTTCCATTTTCTCTCTTTGTCTTTCCCCAACAGACCCTTCACCATCAAATAATATGCAAAGTTCAATTGATATATAATTGAAGCTTTTTAGATAACACATTTAGATTGAATTAAGTATTTTTGAGTTCTATGTTGATTTTAGTTAGAGTTAATTAAAGGCAATAAATCAATGTAGGATACAAAATTCTTTTCATTTATTTATTTAATTATTTATTTTTGTTAATTAACTAGAGGTAAAAGTTATTCAAACAGAAACCTCAATTCAGAAGTGGCAATATCTAAGCATGCAATTGGTAACTAACAAAAGCTACTATTCAACTATAAAGATGGATAATTACTCAGGTAGTCCTATCTTGTAGAAATAAAGATACCAGAAAAATAAATGAAACAGCCTTGATGGGGTTAAGCAAAAAGGAAACTAATTTCTTCAAAAGGCAGCAGGTTACTTATTCACAAGCAGTAAAATGACCAAAATGGAAATTTTAAATATTCTTTTAGTAAATGAATATTTAAAAGAACCAAGCAAGCACTCACCAAGACGACCATCCAAGAAATACATTTCATACCCGAACATGCTTGTCACAAGCATCCCAACAAATATGACATTTACAGGTAACCAGACTTTAATTAGCCTCCATGTTAGTGGCTCTGTCGATATTAGGCCCAAAGAACTAAGCATAGACAGAATAACAACGGATATAAAATTCTGCAAATAAAGAGAGTCAAGAGCTTGTAAATAGATCAGAAGCATTTTTGAACCAGTATATTGAATCACACATGAAAAATCTACTGCTATGATACAAAAAAAAAAAAAATCCTAGCATCACAATGAAGAAAGTTACAGTAAAATTACCTGGTACAGCATCAAGGATATCCCAGCATCGAAATCATAGCTAGAGAGCACAAACTTGTTTACCAGTATCATGCTGCAAGAGGAAATAAAATATGCAAGGCCAGATAATAAGGCCGGATTTTTTTATTTTAACTACCTCATTACGTGTATCATTTTGTCTCTGTCCTTTTCCAACTTACCACCCTCTAAGTCCATATCATCATTTTCAAGAAACTTTACTGGATATAATGACCTATGTTAACAGAACATATTAATCAATAACAACTAGTAAAGATCTCACTTCACTTCATTTACTATGTTAAATAAACAGTAATTGAAACGAAAAGCAAGATATGAAAGCTACAAACAACTTGAACCATTGAAGCCCACATACTAGTTAAAAGAGGAGAATAGAAATTGGGGAGCGGTGACCATTGGAACCCTTGGGGAAGGATAAAACCTTTATCACTTCTAGAATTACAGTAACTATACTCCCACTTTACTTTCAAGTCACATATTAGTCAAAATACAACAGCGAAGCAAAAAAAAAAAAAAACCAAATAAAAAGAGAAAGAAAGAATTGACGTATAAAATTGGTAACACTAAATTAACCACTGGGATTCATTGTTGCAAGAACTAAAGTTTTCATGAGCAGTAACTTTCTCCAGAACAGTTCCTTCTTTCTTAGCCAAAAACTGCACAAAAAATATAACACCAGGTAAAAAGGAAGCAAAAGCAACTAAAGAACTAGACGCTGATAGCAAACAGGTGAAAGAATAAAATGGTAATCTAACATTAGGAAATACCCTGCCTAAACTACTCTATGAAATGGCAATGCCATCTGGAACAATGGCTCAAATTCGACATGCAAAACTACAACAGCATCAGAACATCACGGAATCAAATATTTTTTTACTAGCTTACATGCACTGTGAAGACCAAAATTCTTAAACAAGAACTACCTACCAGCTTCCTTTCTGGCTCTAAGACCTGCTCAACATGTCCAGTATGCTATAATCATTCGTCATCCCAGGAAACGTCATCAACAAGGGGAAAAAAAAACAACCTTCATAGATTGCGCAACAGGCCCCTCTTTCCACGTAGAAATTTCAGCCATTCACAGTAATGCAGATTAGGCCTTACTTCACCTCCTCTAAATCAAACATATCTTGCAAAGTGACATAAGGTTTGAAAGAACACCTGGTTTGTACTTATTGCCCACTACATTCAGCTGGTCAAGAGTTCAGGAAGCGAGACTAATATCTGAAAAAATCTCCTGCAACCAAACATATTTGAGATACCAGTCACTACTCACAGAAAATAGAAGTAAGCTAAGATACCCAATAGACCATTTTAACCAAAATATACTAACAAAGATTTGACGAATATGAACAAGTGCTTTCAATAGCTTCATTTGTTACATATGACATGTTCGTATTTTGAGAACAACCTTATCTATCTCGAACTGGATGGAAACCCTGTTAAGCGTTTAATTACAATTTCTAACGGCGTTTAACTTTCAGATGAGTGACACTGACAACAGCTAATGAAAACAAAACCCAAGAAAATCAGACATGTCAGAGTGCTGGTGGCCTGCTGAATTTTTTTGGCCCAAATCCAGAACAAAATGGCCCAAATGATAATTGAGGGGCTTTTTGTGTATAAATTGGTCCAAATAATAGTAGAGGGGCTCATATACATATACATATATATATATATATATATATATATATGCATGGACTTAAAAGTACAACTAAAAATTGGATATAAAATAAGCCTATATCCAAAGATTAGGTTACACGAGGACTGATTGGCTCTTCAGTAAGTAAAACTTTTGTGTTACGTAAGTTTATTTTGACTTCGCCATGAACAATTTTAATATAAAAACATTGAATTTAAATATTATATAAGATATTAAAATTATTAATATATAAATTTTTTTATAATGAAATAATTTTAAAGTATCATAATTCATGTTGCATATTAAAACTATAAAAATTATTAAAAATTGAAATCTCAATTTTAAAAAAAAATTCTACTATCCAATTAAAATATGCATAATTTTTTATATTAAAAAAAACCTAATATTATATGCATTTGGAAAGTTAAAACAAGTTATATTGTAATGGTTTAAGTTTCTTTATTTTTTTTCCTTAGGAGCATAGAATGAAAAATATTAATGCAATAATAAATGTAAAATATATCAATTTGATTGATTGAAAGGTTAAATAGAGAATTAATCAAATAATAATGAATGAGGTTTAAACTAAAGTGTTATCAAATTTATCATATGAATCGAATTTTACATATAATACTATGTATGGAAATATAAATTTGAATTTTATTTGCTACATAAATTGTGAGAATAAACTCTATATTTATACATTATATATAAATTAGTTAATATTCAGTGTGTTTATTAGACTTAGCTGTGGGTTAGGCCTTGGACACAATTTTTATAATTTAGGCCGATCCGATTGGATTTGAATTAATATTTAATAAAAAAATATTTTTTAAATTTAATTATAAAAATATATAAAATTAAATATAAAATTAAATTTTTATTAAATATAAATAGTAATTCGGGTTTCAAATTGCACACGATTTCTGCTTTGACAGAAATATAAAAAATTTACGATCGCAACCTAACCAACCTATAGAAAACTCTAAAGATTATATTTTTTAAAGGTATGAAGATATGAATTTCAAATTCACCACTTAATAAACACATAGCAACTATATGAATTTGAAAAACAATAATAATATTATATTTATATATGTTTTATTACACAAATTTATACTACTTTGAAAATTCAAATGACCAAATATACCATTTTAAAATTGAAATTCCCAAACCCAACCTAAATAAAAGAACTGAACTGAAAACTTTTAGAAAGACTAAAAATTATTTTATTTTTAAATAATAATATAAAATATTTCAAAAAAAAAAAGTTTAGATGGTTCAAGACCTTGCTTGTCCCCACACATTAGCCACCGTTGCCAGCCATCTGCAGCAAAGGGTGACAATGAGGCGGCCAAATTAGTTAAGAAAAATCGCTTAATTACAGCTAAAACAGAAGGAAGAAAAATGTAATCTGATCACGCTGTGGGTTTAAACCTATTTAACTATACGTTGAAAATTTGTACACGCTAAAAATAAAACTGACACGATGTTCAAAACAGCCGGAGCAAATGGTTTTGGTTATGATTTTGGACATGCATGAATACTAGGACTGCCATTTCCCCATGGATCACATGAAAAATGGAAGAAGAGATACGAGATTTTGATGTTGGGTTAATGAGAGACACAGTGTTAGGTAATTTTTGTCTGCTAATAAAGTTTCCTTTTCAATGAGGGCAGTGAGCAGTGCATCTATATATTTATGTTATGGGAAAGGCCGTTAAACGAAGACAGATATATATAGCTTTTGTTTAGTTCTTTTTTTGCCTTTTATTTTAATTTTTGTCAAAAATTTACCAGCCATCATTTTTCCCCCTTCTTGCTATGCAACATAAAGGTTTGACATAGGCCAACAGTGGCACCCCTAAAATGATTAGCAAGTTGGGCTGCCCCATTCCTCCCGTAAATAAGTGTAATTTCGAATAGTACTATAAATTTTTAAATAAAATTTATTATTTTTTGAAAATTAAAATGAGTTTATGTAAAAGATCCAATTAAATTTGACATAATTTTTTACTTACATTTCAAGCGAAATCTGATCAAATTGTACCCATTTTTCAAGTTGATCTTAACAAACAAAAACATTTATTATTACGAGACAAAAGCTTGACCAATCCATATACACTTTTATTATTAATTATGATTATTTAAAAAAAATTGAATCTTCAAAAAAAAACTTGAACAGTTAAAATGATTAGAACCATAACTTCTAGGCTTTCAAGTTTGAAACCTCTAAGAAATGGAATTGAAAGTTATGGCACAAGCGAATGTTACTTTTTTGTGTAAAATAACAGTACCCAATCATAGCCAACAATTTATTAAACTAGTGACTAAAAGTATGTTAGAGTTAGCATGTAAAACTAAATTCGATTCTATGTATTTCCTTTCTTTTCTCAATTTATCAAAAAAATACTAATGAAAATGAGAAAAGTAGATAATAAAGCTAACCAATTTCTTCTAGAATTTAATCCGTCATCTTAGTACCAAATTGCTAGCTACAATTATCTTAATTTCCAATGGAAAAAAAAAAAAGGAAAAGGACAGTTTACTTGATACAACAACTTAATTTCAAAGATTTGATTTGCTGCTTAAAAGGAAAAATATTAAATTCAAAGATTTGATTTTCTAGTTAATTTCCAACAAGATTTTTGTTCGTACAAAAAAAGATATAATATTTGAATTTCAAATCTACTGAATTTCATCATTTTATCTGAACAAATTAAATTAAATTCGAGTTTAATTTTCAACTAGATCGATTAGATGTGAAGCTAGAAATCTTGTAAAACAACTTTACCAAAATCAGCTTTTTAGCCACCCCTATCATTTAATATATTGTTTGTCCTTAATTTATTGCTAAATAAAATCCCTCCCCCCAGTCAACAAGTACTTTGTCAAGCAGAAAATTTCATATATATACGCTCCAACTAATGTGGCGAAATGAGACAAATTTCAGACAATTAATTATAGCATATCTTAAACTGAAATATTAGTCTGGCAATGGAAGTTGAATACGCAAATGGCACTACTTAGTTTAAAATCCTGTCAAATATACAGTAAAACGCGTTGCGAGCTTTTAGTCCACTCATTCAGTCAGCAAAACGAACAAGTGGGATTTCATTTTTTTTTCTTATTTCTGTTTGTTTAGCAAGAAAATTATAACGAATCTTAATCAACATAGTCATCACTGATTTTCTAGATATATATACATATATATATGTATATTTGAAAGGGTTTGCAAACTAATATGACTAGAGTTTTGAGCGGTATCGATACTAATACTGTGTTTGGTAAGAGGGAAATACTATAAGAAAATACTACAATATTACCGACGGAAATTTTCTATATGTAAAAAGTAGGTATTACCGATGGAAATCATGAAGAATGGAATTTGTCTTTTTCCTAGGAAACTTTCTTCAAAAGACCGATATCGACTGATGGAAATAACTTTCTTATTAGGTATAGATATATAGGTTAGTTTTTTTTCAAAGATTTTATTGAGCAAGTTGTGCAATCAAATTCATGAATCAAGAACAATAGTTAGACCAGCTATCTCATAATTCAATTCGTAGTTGCAACCTTTTAGATTTGAATCTGATTTTGTCCAATAAAATTTATAAACAAAACGAGACTGCTGTAGCAAGATTTTCATATACGACAAACATAAAAATTCACATTAAAATATATGAAAGAAGAATCATGCATGCTTATATTGAAAATTTTCTCCAAATAATTAATGTCATTAAGCTAATCAAGGAAGGGTTACAAAGTATACATTAATTTGTAGCATCATTTCTCAATCTTTGAACAAACAAAATGTTAGATTTCATTGTAGTGCAACTACTAAACATGGAACCAATTAATTTAATTTGTGTAAATGTTCATGGACTCCTTTTAAGAGAGCATTTTGTTTAAATATTGTTGCAATTTGAATGAATTCCTACGTTATAAATAATTTTGTGGCTGCTGGTTTGATACTGAAGCAGTTCAAATAATTGGTCTTTTTATATAAATTTTAATTTTTAAGATTACAAGTAATTTTTAAATAACAAGTGCGTAGTTTTGCCTTTATTCTCGGTAGGAAAGGTTTGAATGTGTTCTAGCTGCTCCAGAGACCTTCCCAAGATTCGTGTGCTTATGTTTCTTTTTTTTTTTCATGTATATTTAGGTATAAAGCATCACTTTTGCATATATATATATATATATTCAAAGAATATTTATTTTGTGCACTATTGATAAAATTTTTAGACTCAACAAATGAATTAGCAAAATGAAAAATGTTTTTTAAATATGTTTTAAAAATTTAAAAATAATTTTAATAAAATAAGACATATAGAAACCTCTTTATCGTGATTATAAAATTAAAAACTTTTCCGTTAATATCAAAAATGAACTCGTAATTTCAAATTAATATAGAAGAAAAATGTAGGAGTCAATGATTTTGGCAAGCTGGACATATTGATATCAAACTTAATTAATTAAGTTCCCACTAGACCACAACATTTTTTTGGCTTTGAAGACTTACAACAGATTTTATGATTTATAGTCAAATGTAATAGAATGATATCTCAACTCAACCAACTATTGTTCTTAAATCTATTTTAATAATCATTTGCTTTTTGTCGTTTTCTGACTTTATACATTGATTCCTCAAGCTAATTAAAGAAGTCAAGTAAATATTGCTCTTCGGCAAGAAAAAGAAATTTGTAGTTAATGGAAATAACAAATAAAATAGCTGGCAATATAAAAATAAAAAAGCAGATAAGGGATTTAGCTCCAATTTTATGGCTTCTCCAATAATTTTGTGCTTCTTTTGGACGTACAATTGATTTTATTCAAAGATCACGATCAAAATAATAATCTTGTATTGATATTATATTATATTATATTATACAATTATGATCGAAGATGATTATAATTGATTAGATTAAAATCTGGGTTCATTATATTTTTCTAATTTACAAAAACATATTTGTTAGACCAATTTGTTTAGAAAATGTTTGGCCTCTAAACCAATGAAAAATTGTGGCAATTAGCAATGTTGATCTTCTAGAAAAATGAAAAGTATAAATAAGCGACTAAAACTGTTTCACGAGTAATTTTCATTCCTAGCCAGCCTTTCAGACTATAGTTTGCCTTTCACGAGTGGGATTTTTATTAAACATTATAATCTTCGTCCAATCTCCCCAAGAAAGTTTTTAAATTCTTTTGCATATACATATTTTTCTGCTACCCCTACATCCACCATTAAAAAACTTTGGTAAATAATTCTAGCCGTTCAACTTCAACATTATTCTGTTGTTTTCTTTCACAAGTGCCATTATATTACAGCGACAACAATGCTACCCTATCTAGTATTATTTAACCCTATGATATATATATATATAGTTATATACATATATATATATATATGAAGGTGAAGGTGTAATATTTTCTTTTGCCTTGTTTCATAGACGTACGTAAATCATGATTCATTCCCCCACTATATTAATTAGAGACGGTAACTCAATTTCAAAATTGTTGAATATATGAAATTTTAATTATTTATATATGCCCCCACAAATTGAAAATCTTCAAGCAAAATGTAAAGCTTACAACGTTTCTTAGGCCAATTAGCTTTCCCAACATGACAAGCAAGTGATGAAATTTTATTTATATATACATACATATATGCCCCCACAAATTGAAAGTCTTCTAGCAAAATACAGAACTTATGAACGGTTTCTTAGGCCAATTAGCTTTCCCAACATGACAAGCAAACGAAACAATCTGTTTGAAAAGATGGGTGATGACTAATGAGAGAGCTCGAGTTAATGTAAGATTGTCATCGAGGAACATCCCAAAATGTGAAAAGCCATAACATAAATATATATAATATATAAAATATTATATAACAATCTCAACTCTTACTAAAAGTAAATGATTTCATATTATATAATATATTTATATCCAACATATAAAAATAATTCAATGTATCTTGTTAAACTTTAGATCCATTTGTCATTATTTAATTTTGCCTGGACAAGGTGGCAAGTGTGGATATTTTATTTTTTAATAACATTAAACGCAAACCAGTACTGTATCGGTTCACTATTGGTAGAGAAAAATGGAAAACCCTTTTGAAGGTACGACTTTATTTTCGAAAGTATTTCATAATAGATAGCTTAGACGTCTTTGGTCGATAGCCCTACATTTTTTGGGGCAAAAACAGCTCTACATACAGAGCGGCACCCAGCGCCCTGCACGATGAGGGGGTATGGGACCGGGACCTTCATTTTTGGTCGAGAATCACATGTTGGGTAGATAAAAGGAGATCAGAATTCTAAGTGGACTTGGCTAACAAATTAAAGGGTTAGCTAAGAGGGTTGTTTAATTAGTTAATTTGTGCCAAAATTTCAATATTTCTACTGATTAATTGCAATAATTAATCTTCTGCCTTACTGTTTAGTGATGTGTCATTTGAAATAAAAATTAAATTTTAATTGAATAAAATAAATTACACAATTGATCATTCAATTTCAATCTATTTTTTAATTTTTGATGATTCAATGAAATTTAAATTTTGATCGTTCTTTTAATCAAAATATTTTTTCTATAAATTTTCTGGCGACGGCTGGAATTTCCATGGCCATTCTAACTTAGTTCATTTCAAATTTGCATGAAAGCTGGAAAAATTACCAAATTATTGAAGAACAAACTTCAACGAAATGAAAGCCCAACAGAAATGAAAGAACCCCAATCTGACAGTCAATTCTTTTACAAAATTATCTTACATATAAAGCCCAATATGATTATCCGGGAAACAAAACTACTAACGTAATTATGATTTGTGGGGTTGCCCCGGTTTTCTTGCTATGAAATTGACACTTGAAGCAACGACCCTTTTTGAGCGTCTTAATGATGTCTTTCGCTTTTTTCCCTAGAAAATTATGCAACGTCAAATTTAGAAATAAATACATGTGAAAGGAAAAGGGATAAAAAAAATTTTGAGAATGAAAGCTCCTTCTCTTTCTTTCACATGCAATTCAATCAGAGTCGACCCATACGTTTACACGTACACAAAAACCCTAACTCAAAAAAGACTAAAAACAAAAGATGTAGGTATTTAACGCTTTATATCTTCAATGATCAAAAAGCCCGAATTTGGCACTGTTTAGCATTTTTTTTTCTCAGCATCCCTAGTCCCCACCACCATTGAAATCACTAGCAAACAAAGACACTAGCTGACAAAATTTAGACAGGGAAGTTCAAAGAAGAAGAAGGAAAAAAAAGAGTGGTTTTGTTCGAGTTCCCAAATTACAAAAACCCTAAATGAGAGATATTGTGGGCTGTCGACAAGTTGTATGATATGTAATAATCTTTTGAAAGCGAAGGAAAACTGCTGTGTTACTGTTGAAAAACCGCTTAGTGTCGGGGTGGTAGGGGGAAACTGCCCGTGGTTTTCTCATAATTTTTTTTCCACCGTTTTCCCTTCACTTTCTTTTCTTCTCTGTTGTGGCTCCCGTGGATTTCTGTCATTGTCCAATATAAATATATATTTATGTATATATATACATAAATATGTATTTGATGAATCGTATTATATCATTTAAATAAAAATAAATTTATTTATATTTATTTTTAAAAATTTTTAATAAAATAATATCATTTAATTTATTAATAATATATAAATTTATATATTATCAAATATAAATTTTATATATATATTGGTTTTTCTAGCATTGGTTTCCAACTACTAGCTTATAAACTATACTGACATTAGTTGTTCTTAATACGGATGCGATCTACTTAGTCTCTCTTGAAAGTATAGTGCGAGACAGTCGTCGTATTAGATAATGATTTATGGTTGAGGATTTGGTCATAAAACATATGAAAACCTCCCCATTAATCTCTCAAAAAGAGCTCAAGTTATTAGAATAAGATATGCATCTAAAAGTATTAATGACATTGATTAAGATAATATATAATAAGATGTCAATTATTGAGAATATCGATATATCATTTGCACGCTTTTGCATTTAGGGTTATATATGTTGTAATATATTGACATTTTTATTTTGATATTAATTATACTTAGTTATTTACAAGATATCCATTGAGGATTATTAGTGATATTAATTGAGATAATGTGTAATAATACATTCAATATAAATATATAATAACTGATTTGTCATAAATTATGAAAAAAATAATTGTATTTCATTCTTTTACAATTTTTAAATATACTAACATATTTAATATGATAGCATATATCTATTCTTAATTCCAATATATACTTTATGCTGAGTTATTTGCATTGTAAGATGCACATTAAGAATTATCAGTGACATTGATTGAGATAATACAGAATAACGTATTCAATATGATGAGTTGCTTGAAGAGTTTTAATTTTAGTAATAATATATAGAAGAATCATTTAAAATAAAATTAATTTTTTATGTATTCTTCTAATCTAATCCAATTGAATGCTCTTGCTTGTTCTTCTAAATAAATATTGAGAATAATAGTTTATTATTTTTATAATCATATTATTTATAATAATTTCAACTGTTAAAATGGATATATCAAAGAAAGGATAGGGAAATGAAATAATGTCATAATAATAAATAGGATTAATTTTATTGGGAGTAAAGGACATTGAGTTCTTGTATATGAATAGATCGACCATAGATAATCGACAAATTAAAAGTTCTAAGTTTGCTGCGAGCTAGTTATTTCAATCATCAATTGATAGAAGGAGACAAAATTAAGAAACTAATAAGCCATAATTGCAATAATTAGTGAAGCTTCTAACCGATCGATCTAATCTGAATATTGATACTTCTATTTTAAAGAATATAGAGCAGCTGCAATAGTGCAAACTATCCGGTAAACAACTAGACAACATACTTGTATATGGGTCGAATTAAGTTTGAATCGACTCCAAACAATATAATAATGAGTTTTATAATTATTTAATTTAAAATACAAGCAAAATTTTATTTTCATATCAGATCTAATTATAAAATGCATTTCTCAAACTCTCACAAACCCACCTTATTTATAATCCTTAAATACAATAAAATGAAGCTCTCATTTAAGCAAACCAAACTTCATCAAGGAAACATATGATACATATATATATATATATATATATAAGACAACAATTTTTTTTGAACAAAAATTCAGGAAAATGGAAGACAAAACGTAAAGAATAATGTATTCCCGTGATGATTTTATGACAGATGGATAGGACATTCAAAACCAAAACAACTTTACTTTTGCTTACTCTGACATTAATATTACCATTACATGTTACAAAAATAATACAAAAAAGGTTTTTTTTTTTTTCTCTAGCCGACATCTAATATAAAACTAACTTGTTCTAACTTCTTTTTGCATGTTATTGTAAAAACTTTATCCAATTACAAGCTCTGAATTTAGTTATTTAATAATACTAAAATAAAGAGAGAAATGGAAAGATTAATTTGGTTTTTATTATTGTTTTTTTACGCGCCATTTGTTTTTGGATAGAACATGCATGGGGAATGATGAATCGTGGATCAGCAGCCAGTAGGCTGTTCGTTGTGTGTGTGTGTTTTTTTTTTTTTTAAGAGTTTTCCGTACATACACGGCGGGGATGTGATATAAGACACGTGTCGTTATTAGAATATCACATGCCGGGCTATGTGGGGCCCTCCTTTGTGCATTGTTATTGGTACTTTCAACACTTTTTAGGTAAACTTACAATTGATCTCTTCGCTATTTTTTTAATTTTTTTAAATCTCAAGGCAATATGATTAAATGCCATAAAACTTAATTAAAAATACATAAAATATAATATAATACAAATAATATATAAATATTTTAAATTTTATAAAATAAAAATTATTAATATATTAAAATTTATATAAATATAAAATACGGTAAATATAAATATAATACAATAATTTAAATGAATACCACAAATATACATTGTTTATCAATAAATTAAATTTCAAAAAATAATTAAGTAATATGTAATCCATACGTAATAATTTATATTAAAGTAAAATCATGCATTTAATTATGATTTAAAAAATTATATTCTTTAATTTGTATAATCCTTCAATTTTGTTAATTTTTTCCTTCTAAAAACAAAATACATAAATTACGAAAGGGTCAAATTAAAAATTTGAAACTACGGACTTTTTCCATAATTAGCTAAGGGCAAAGGGCTAAAGGAAGAGTTTACACCCATTTTTTCTTTCTTTTAATTGAATGTTCATCATTATTAGTTACTTCATTTTTAATCATTGTGCAAGTAGAAGAACCCTCTGGCTACTAAGAATATATGGCCAAGGACCCCATTTCCAGCACGCAATTAAGCTTTTAGCGTGTGTGTGTGTGTGTGTCTGTGTGAACATATATAAAAGTAAGAGGATATAATGTGAGGTGATAAAAACAAATTTTAATTATTAAAGTATTGGAAATGGAAAAAGAAAAAACACTTTTACTGACATTTGGTATAGGAAATAGTATATAATTAAGTTTAATTGAAATATTCTTATATAAAGCTTGCTTTGCTTCTTTTCATTTTATCTATTCGCCAAACTCTTTAATATTATGAACTCAATTTTTATGAGGTTTCTAATTTTCCTTTTTTTTTTTTAATAAATTGAGAAAGAGAAAGAGAATACTTAGAATCGAATTCAAACAATATGCCAGCTTTAATACACTTTTAACTATTAGGTTAAGAGATTATTGGCCTTAATGTTTTTCTAATTATTATTAATACTTTTGTATCAATTTTATTTATGGCTTTAATTATGCCATACATTTTCTAGTTTTCCTTCCAAACATTTTCATTACCAAACAATACTAATGCATTGCTTAGGTTAATCAGCAATCTCAAATGAAAGATGATTAATTTGCGAAGGAAAAATATTAATTGACATTTTATGATACTGATTGTTTTTATATAATTAATGTATATTTTTAAATTCAATACAAGTAACGTACTAAATCCAAAAAATTTCTTAAATATTAATTAGATAATATTTAATTATCTATATACATCATTAATCGAATCCAATTACAAAATTAAGCTTTAATTATACAATGCTCCACGTGACTAATTAGTTTAACTAGGTAAATATGTAAATGTATCACAAGGCTATGATTTTCTTAATTACGGGTTTTTTTGTGGGGATTAATTTTAAGATCTTGATATCGAAGGATTCGTACTCTACTCTTTAAGCAAAGGAAATTAAGCCAAATTTTTTGAGACTAATAACGGGTATTTAAACCTCGATTATATACTGCATTGAATTTCTTAAACCTATGCTTTAACAATTGAGAGTTTGTCCTTTTTTTGGTAAGTTGGAAACAATAGACGGTATAGTGATCTGGCCGTCCCACGTTCTCATGCGAATCATGTAGGGGGCGTATATTCGGGGCTTTGATTAAAAATAATTGTGAATGGAAAATGTTAAGAAGATATTTATCAAAGAAAAATGTAATTAATGTGTTATTTTTAATTCAATAAAAACAATATATCAAATGTAATTTTTTTAAAGTGTAATTAAATAATTATTAAGTAGTATTTACATGCATTCTTCAACCAAATTTCTTTAAAAACATATCAAATATAATTGGTGCCACGAAGGATTAAGTTCGCATAGAAAAATATAAAAATAAAAATAAAAATATATTCAAATCAACTCAAAATTTTCAAAAGGCCGATTTCGTTATTTATAAATATATTAAGCATTAAAACATTATTATTATTTTAATATATTTATAAATTAATTTATAAAATATTTTTTATTAATTAAATAATAATTCAATTAGATCAAATAACTTAATAATTAAAATTTCGGACAAAATAATACTAACTAATTACAGGAAAAAAAAAAAAGAAAAGTGAAAATAATTAGTTAGACGATGTTGATATTGATTTTGATGTTGCGGAGCGGCTGAGAATTTAGTAATTTGTATGATCACAGACAATTACAAATTACCCCATCTTGTGGGGCTTTTGTTGATTCATCAGGATCATATCTTGAAATTTCACTGATTACAACGATTTTGTTTCATTAATTTTTCTTTTAGGCCGGTGGCACACAGATTTTCATTTTACCGCTTACACTATAATCAAACAGTTTTCAGGTAATGAAGTAACTGCACAGTGTTAAGGTTTTTTTTTTTTTCTTCGATATTTGAGATTGTCATTAATTATTAAAATTAAATTTTAATATTTTGTTAGCAGATCACACCATTTTTTTTTACTACAATTATTAGATTGTTATTACTGCCCATGTGGCCATTCTTGTCAGGACTTTTGATCTGTTCTTTAGCTTTAAATCAGATTCTAACCTCAGGTAATTCTAAATTGGGATTTTGACAACTCAGCTTCAGCTTCTTGTTAATTCATTCTCAAGAGATGTATCGTCGAGATTAAATAATTATGAATCAGTGAAGTTAAATTTCGATTTTCATTATAGTTTACTGTATTATAAATGAAAGCAGCTGTTGGTCAAATAGGGAAACGACAGCAGAATTGGAAAAGGATTAGAGAAGGAGACAAGCATATAAATGCCAATCCTGGGGGTAGACCAGATCAGCCTAACATGAAAAACAGCGGACATAATTTTAATAAAATGACTGTAGACTACGGACTATGGAGTCTACTATGCTACATATTCATGTACTCATTAAAAGTCATATGCATCAGCCAAAACAATCATTTTAACAAACAGTTCACTTGCATTTTGTATATTGGCCTCAGGTTCCAGATCATATTTTTTTTAACAAAAAAAACATTGCTAATTAAGCCAAGTGAGATGGAAGAAACTGAGAGCGAGATTAGATGTCGCCATTCCATTATTCTAAAACAAAAAAACATGGTAGATTTATAGCAGATATAGCCTAGTTAAATTATTATCTATAATCAAAGACCAAATGGGGGCAGCTGATACCAAAAAATTAGTGATAAGAAAAGGTCAGGAAAGAAACAAAAGAGGCCGTAACAACTAGTTTTGAATTTGTGAATTAAGCCAAAATTGTAGAAGCAAAAGGAAATGGGACCCTACTCAGCAATTTCTTTTGCGTTTGTGTGTCTGAGAGAAAAATAAACTCATTCATGATCGAGTTGTTGATAATGTATTAAATATTATTTATATAATTAAATTTATATGAAAATATATTTTATCGTTAAATATTTATAAATATTTTTTTTTTACAATGCCCGACCCTGACTTAGAGATAAGGCTGGTTTTATATGTTCATGGGATGGAGAAAAGCAAATAATATTAACAGGGGTTTTAAGCATACAAGGAACTTGACAGGGCTTATGACACATGGGGTCAAAGTTTCAGAAGAATTTACCAATTAAATATTGGGGGTTTTTTTTTTATTGCAGAGATTTCGGTGAAAAAGACATGAAATCACCCCTTCCCCATTGAGAGAAAGGAAAAGCAGATTCCATTTCAATCTTTAGGGCTCGAAGGGCAAATAAATACAAAACACGACATCATACTATAATCATACAATTGAATATTTTATTTTTCAACCATACTCTCTACTTTTAGTGTTTGTAGCTATAAATTCTTCAACATGGTGAGAGTTGCATTTTCTCAAGGCATCTCCTAATAATTGCATTCCCTAGAGAAAAGAAAAGAGAGAGAGAGAGAGAGAGAGAGAGAGAGATGGAGATCAATGAGCAAGGTTTCTTGGAGGAATTATTAGCTCTAAGAAGAGACAGTTGGGACACAGTTCCAACTGAAATGAATGAGATCTTCTCTAATGGCTGGAACTTTGATTGCTTTGATGACAACCCTCCAGCTAGTTTTCTTCCAGATTCTTTCTGCCAGGAATTCTCAGCGGTGCCTTTCGATCAAGACTTCGGTTATAACTTCAATCAAGTCTACTGTCCATTTGGTGATGAATTCTCTGCACCACAAGTAACAGATTCATCGAACAACACGTTTGATACACCACCATTTCCGGTTCAGGTGGAAGAAGAAGAATCTGGCTTCCTTGTAGATGAACTTCACAAGTTAGATGTCCAAGCTACTTGCAAAGCTGAGCCACTTCAATCACCTGAAGCGCCGGTTTTCAACAATGAAGCCTGCATATTAGAGCGCAAGAATCGAGCTAAGAAGTTGGATGGGCAGCCTTCGAAGAATTTAATGGCAGAGAGAAGGAGAAGAAAGCGGCTAAATGACCGCCTTTCGATGTTAAGATCAATTGTTCCAAAGATAAGCAAGGTAAAATATCAACTGAGCTGAGACTTGTTCATGCCAAATGCAAGTTCTTATTGAGGGGCTAATCTGGTTTTGTTTCCATTGACGTTTCAACAGATGGACAGGACATCCATACTTGGAGATACCATAGACTACACAAA
The DNA here is from genome assembly GCA_038381775.1 of Adansonia rubrostipa. Taxonomy (NCBI): domain Eukaryota; kingdom Viridiplantae; phylum Streptophyta; class Magnoliopsida; order Malvales; family Malvaceae; genus Adansonia; species Adansonia rubrostipa. The sequence continues at coordinate 951,499 of JBBYHM010000022.1, read as the reverse complement.
AGAGCTCTTGGAGAGGATTAAAAGTTTGCAGCAAGAAATTGAAGCAGGTTCAAATGAGTTGAACATGGCTCACATTTTCAATGACGTAAAACCAAATGAACTCTTAGTGAGAAATGCACCAAAGGTACCATTTGCCTTTCTACTGCACCATTCCTCAGTAGTTTTTTCCTCAGGCCTTATTTCAAGTACCCAAATCCTGAATTCAATTCCTAAACTTGTTTTCTTGCAGTTTGAGGTTGAAAGAAGAGACGGGGATACAAGGATTGAGATTTGTTGCACTGGGAAGCCAGGATTGTTGTTATCAACTGTAAAAATCCTGGAAGCATTAGGCCTTGATATTCAACAATGTGTTGTTAGCTGTTTCAATGATTTTGCAATGCAAGTATCTTGTTCAGAGGTAAAAAAATAATAATAATAATAATAACATTAAAATTGTTGCCATTTTTATTTCTGAATTCCTTCTGTTTAAGACTCCATAGCTTTCTTAATTTGTAATCTTTATATACATTTTGGTCATCATTTGCAGGACTTGGAACAGAGAACATTAATAAGTTCTGAAGACATAAAGCAGGCTTTATTTAGAAATGCTGGCTATGGAGGAAGATGCCTGTAGGAACAAAATCGAAGGAACTTACTGATGAATTTTTTGATATGTTGGCCCCCAATTCTCTCTGTTATTTCAAAATGAGCTTTTGAAGTTGAGAGGATTGTTAGTAATTTTTGCCTTCCTAAAATAAGTGAAAAATTTTCTACAATCATCAGAGCTTTGCAATAACTGCTTCAATTTGGAGATGTTTATTTTTTTTCTCTTCTTCTGTGTTAATAATTTTCCAACAATCCAAACTGCAAATTTTTAACACTTGCAAATGAGAAATATATTTCTTCATTCTCAATGGAGCTTTGTTTTTGGATCTTCAAACCCAATTTATTGCATTAAAAAGACTCACTTTAAGAACATCCTTAATCCTTTGATTACTTCTCTCAAAAATCCATGGCCATAATTGTTCCTAACTCAATTACATAACGCTGTTTCACTGCACTATATAATTCCATTCATTGGCTTAATAAACATGCAATAACAGCATTACATCATATTACCATGATGTAATATATTAAAGGAAATTTAATGTTTCTGTTGGAATTAATTAATAGCTGCCATGCCCCCCACCCCCCAAAAAAAAGGTATATCCTATATATATATATACACCCACATTATATTAAACTATTTTGCAAGCCAAAATGGTGAAGAAAACATAGTGGATCATAACCATAGCAGCATTTAGACACCCTTCAATTTCAGAAATTTGTTTTTTTTTGGCTAATCGAAATTCCCATGAATTGAATCATAATTACTGAAATTAAAAATCTAATACTCTACTAATCGAGTTACCGCTGGCAATTTCAATTCACTATAGCCTAACATATTGTTGCCTTTTTCTATTTCCCCTTTTTTTTTTTCCCCATCTTTTCTTGGCAGCCCAAACAGCGCAATTCAAATGGTACAGCATTGGTATTATATTTATGCCCATTAGACCAAAAGGAGCAAGTCATCTGTTTTGGGCCATCTAACATCAATTAAAAGGTGAATATTGGATCAACTTTGTGATATGGTCCAGAAAATTAGGGCAATTAGGCCCGAAACAGTGTTTAGAGGCCCATTTCCGATCTAATGCATACACTGCCGAACTCCCTAGGCCTACATGGCTATAACAAAACCATTCTGTTATTGACGTCGATGGCTAAATTAAGTTGCATAAAAGTAAAAAATATTGAGATTTTTAATTTACCTACAATCCTTCTATAATTATCCATTTAAATCATTTGAAAAGTAAATTGCTTTTATAATTTCTTTCAAACTCGTAAATTTTAAAAATATGTACAAAGTGTATATCGTCTAAAATCATTCTAACTCGATTCACTAAGTGCTTTTGTCATTATAACTTTAGAGGTAGTGGTCCTAGGTAGAGCAAGATGCTAGCCAAGTCGACGGGTCAAGCACGGTAATTTAAATATCAAGAGCTCTTGTGCTAAATATTGGTGCGTTCAAATTTTAGGTGGTGAATACAGAACCAAGCATTAATTTTGTAATCTAAGCTTTGATTCATCATTCATGGGGTTGATTTTGAATATTTTATCATTTTAGATGAATTCTTCAGATGTAGAAACTCAAATTTATTGTTGACTTTATTTTCTCATATATAGGTAATGGTATGGTATTAGAATCTATAGATTATTTAATTACACCAGATAAATGACATCCATCCTTTATTGCTTCAAGCAATGATTAAGACTATATTTTATGAAAATTGAGGGTTGAAAAGTGAAACAAAAGCCCCTCCACTGAATTTCACTTGGGCTTGTAAATTTAAAAAGAATAAATAGTTTTTACTGACATACTTGTTATAATAATTTAGTATTAAATATAATAATTAATTATTTTATTGATTATTTTTAATGTATTCAATGAGATATTATTATATAACTCTTAAGATATTCGTTAATAAAATTAAAAAAAATATCAATCGCAGACACAAAACAAGAACTAAATTAAAAAAGGGAAACTACATGCTTTTACTTTTCTTTTGGCAAAACCATAAATAATAGTAATGGTTTTTGGGATTTTGTTGAGAACTAAGATCATTACTCGCGCATCGGTCATTGAAGGTGATTAATTAAGATGAACTTTGTCATTTGGTCTATAATCTTTTGCATTATACATAAAATCACTGTGGAGTGTTAGACGTTCATGTGGTCATTCTTTGCCATTCCACTTGATATTGCTGGCAAGAAATGTCCTAGCAACTTAAAAATTTTGCCACATTCAATTTGACATAGTCTGTAATTTTTAATACAAGTGGACCTTATTCGAATTAAATCGATTTAATTGAATGAATCAATCAATAAAATTTAATTAATTCAATTCAGTTTATTTAGTTTTCAAATTAATCAATTACAAAAAAATGATTTATTTGATTAGTTTTACGGATCGTTGATTTTTAAAATTGAATATCGAATAGATTGAATTATCTGAACCTTTTAATTTTATTATATAAATATAATGTATCTTGATATTATATAATAATACAAATAATTTGTTTTTTAAAAGCTCTGAAACCAATTAAAGGAACTGAATCAATAGACTTAAATTCATATTTTTAATTTTGAGATATTTTCTCGATCAATTTTATTGATTTTATAAATTTATTCAATTTTTTCATTTTATATATTTTAAAATCGATCTGAGAGAATGGCCAACTCTATTTTTAGCACTAAAATTGGTCAGAACTGTAGTTTATGTAAGCAACCCTTTTATCCATGGATGATGGATCCCCAGAAACTCCAAAACCAGGCACAATTTTCTATTGGCCATGGCTTGTATCAGCAACTGCCATTCCTTTTACTTATCTTAGATATAAATATACATATATATATATATATATGATCCTAAATGATTGCCCGTTCCACTTTGGGTTGAAAGTGGAATGCAGAAGCAGCGGAAATTGATGGATAATTTGACGATGGAAAAGACTAGGACCTAATGAAATTCAAGTCTCACTAAATATGTATATATTATCAGTAAAGTTACGTAATTTTGCATCTATCTGTCGGAGATAAGATCATACAAAACGCGCCATCCTCATCTTGGAAGTTTTAATTTCTACAATGTATGATTTCAAAATATCAAATATAAATATATATTTGATGTAATATATTTTTTATTTTTAAATTTATTTATTTATTAATTTAAAAAATTGAATTTTTATATTTTTTATAATCGTCAAACATATATCAAATATGAACGTTAAAAAAAATCAGAGCAAACATAGATTAATTTTATACGATGGACGAGAGCATGCTGAAGGGAGGTGGCCTAAAAGCAAATATATATATATATATATATATACACACGCATATACACACACGAGAGTCTTCGAGATGTTACGAGACTTCTTTTTGGGCCTTTGGGTTGTGCGAGTGAGTTTATAAGAACCAAACACCCTTCTGCTTTAACAGTATGATTATAAAAGAAGGATGACCTAAAAAGTTGACAAGAAGTTTTTGAGTAATGCGTTGGTAATTGGGAGTCAGGACACCATGGGAACGGCCGCAACTTTATTCTAAGTGTGGTGGGGGCAAAAAAAAAAAGGGTAATTAGGTCAAAAACTGTTTGAAATGTGATCGCAAATTAAAAGCATACGATTTAGAACTATTTGCCAATGCTTGTTACCTTCATCCCTTGACAGCAACACAGAAACAAAATATCCTTTCCTAAAATATAAAAATAAGTCATATATAAATATATAAGAACAATAAATTTAGAAACCTTATGCGGATGAAAATATCGATTTTTATAATTAATTACGAATGAAAAATGAAATTCTGAGACTGGCGAGGAAATTTAACCCAAAAAACAAGCATCCACCTCTAATATTTAGTTATATGCCAAAAACTGGGTTTTAGAGAATGAGAACAGACAGTAACTCGTTTCTATATTCTATCAAACACCGTAGAGATTCAAGAATTGTGAGAACTGGTAACTATATATATAAGCAAAGTGCAGACAAGGGACCCGCAGTTTCCGTACTCGATCAAGTGCTACGTCCAAAATTAATGTGCCCCAACACTCAGCAGTCCACAAACACTTGCATCAATTTTCAATAAAACTTGTTGACCTAAAGAAACACCCGCCACTATCTCTGCTAGAGATTTTCCACCACCTAGCAAGTTTCTTACCATTTTGCCGTTACGTGTATCGTTCACATGAAGGAACAATAAGAAGAAGAAAGAAAAGAACGATGGAGAATGAAGATTCGTCGTCAAGTAGGCCATCTATAGGGTTTCCTCTTGGTTTAGGCCTTCTTGTGATTTTGTTATTTTGCATAAGCGGTGTTCTCATTTGTTATGTCAACTGGCACAAGCTTCGGGCCCTGATCCACCAATCCTCTGATGATCCTGATCGGGAGGAGCACAACGACGATATTGAATCAGACATCGATCATTCACCGAACGTTCAAGCTTCATCCCCTGTTATGGTATTCCTCTCTCTCTCTCTCTCTCTCTCTCTCTCTCATTCTGGTACTTGCAATTCTTATTGCTTAAACCCCCCCCCCCGCAAAAAAAAAAAATACTGACTGTTAGTTTACTTATATTTGGGTGTTTAAAACAGAAGTCAAAACAAAAAATTGTAGGGCAAAGCCTGTCTGTTTTGATGCCAGGGGATCAGGTGCCAAGGTTCATAGCAATGGCTTGTCCATGTGAGCCCGCAAGAACAGAGAAGATAACCATAACGGTGCAGAAACCTCCTGCTCTTCCGGTGCCATTTTACTACTCATAAGTCATAAATTACTACCATCATCAAAATTAAGAGTCCGACGCTCTATCAACCAACATCACGTTGGCATTACCCGCAATTGGTTATTAAACTGCATCTTTACTACTTGCAATTGAACTATAATACATCCATGTGCCTGTTGAACATTTCATGCTGATTGTATGTTTTTTTTTTTTTTTTTGTGATTCAGAGCTTGAGAGAATCGTGTATAGAATTGACGACAGAGCAATACATCAAACAAACAAAAGATGTAAATATTTTTTTTTTTTTTGGGTGGGGGCGGGGGTTCAGGGATTGGTTAATAGTTCCTCACCATCAGATTATGGCATCCAGCTGTTAAAAAAGATGTCATGCCATTTTTGCATGTTTTTGATCGATCGTTCAAAGATTGTTTGTTTTTTATGAATTAGGTCCAGATGAATTTGAGTTGGACGTAAAAATAATAGTAATATTATTTTTTTATCATCTTATTTAAAATATAAGTATTAAATTTTATCTAAAATAATTTATATTTATAAATAAATAATTCAAATTCATTTAAACCCACTCATATTATATTTTTTAAATATAATCTTTAGTAATTTAATAATTTTTCGTTAATCAATTTTAAAATATAAACAATTTTTAACATATTTTTTAATATTTATATTATAATATTACATATATTATTTTTTATATGATAAAAATTAAATAATTTATACATATATAAAATTAATATATATTATATAATTAAAAATGAATCGGGCCAGACTTAGGCTTTCAATGTTAAAAAACTAAGGCTAGATCTATTTTTTTAAGCAAGTATAATTTTTTTCTCAAACTTATTTTTTAAATCTAATAGTTTTACTCTAAACTTCTAAGCCTTTAGACTTGGATAGATAACTTTACTATAAACACTTTTATTCGTATAACTTTACTATAAACACTTTTATTTGTAACTTTGAGATGTCATTTTGTATTGTAGTAAACATCTTCTATGAAAATAATTTTCCTAAACAGCTAAAAAGCAAGGGTGCACAGGTCAAGTTGGACTGAATAGAAATAGTTTTGCTTGCCAAAATTGGACCAAATTTTTATTTAATTATTTTAAAATATATCAAATATTACAAAATTATTTTATACTGATATTTTATATTTTTAAAATTAAAATTAAAATTAAATAAAAATATTTAAATAATAAATAATAAATTTGACTCTTATAACTAAAAGTCTATTATAAATTTGATTCAATTTAAGTCAGCAAATAATCCAACCCTTGAATAAAGATTAAAAACCCCACGTAACCTTTAAGGAGAGAAGAAGGGGGCTGCAAGATTGTCCTTTTTTTTTTTTTTTTTTTTTTTTTGCAAAAATGAACGAAAACGAAATAGAAAAAAGTTAACAAAAATAACAGAAAAACAAACAGCAAAATCATTTATCAAACGGAACTTACACGACCAATTGCTTCGTCACTTATTACAATTGAAATTTCGCATAAAATCTAAATTTGCGGCAACCCATCCATTCACAAAAAACAAATTAAATAGACATCCCGTTGATAAAAATTCAACTTGATATCCGCCTTCATCTTTCGTAACTTAATTGTTGAATTAATATCTTTTTTTAATTTTTTTCCCTTTGATCTCCCAATTAAGCATAAATGTCAAGAAAGAAAAATTAGACTTAGCAATTCGTATGTTTGTTTATATTTATATATTTTTATGTACTATATAATTATATTTTAAATATTATGTATATATATAAATTGTTATTAATAATTTATATTATATAAATTTTAATATTTTGATATATTTATTTAGTGTTTGTCCTTATTTTTTATATAATGTTTTGTTTTGAGTTACAATTTAAATTATTTTTGGAATATCATGTTCAAAGTAGCGGGTCTAGGTAAAACCAAGCGAAAACGGAAGCCTTTGGCCCAAAAAATATGTCCACCAAACAGATATCCTACGTAATTGGATCCATCAAGCCCATAATCTTGTTATGAAACTTTTTGAAAAAGAAAAATGCCTTAAATAAGCTTATGTGGCCATTAGATTTAGGCCTACCCCAAGCACTTGTTCAATAAAAGAAAAAAGAAAAGAAAAAGGGAAATATTCTGAAATCAGGATCTGACAATTGAGATTGAAAAACAACCATGAAGACATTGCCGACAAGTTCAGCCACGTGCCTTTAAATTATTAAAAACTTAAAATAGCCACGTAATATTTCAATTAGTCAAAACAAGATTTGAAATGAAGAGTTTAGAATCACGTTGAAATTATTCTAAAATAAAAAAAAAATTACATTCAAATCCAATATCTAATAAAAAAGCCTTTTTTTTATAAATAAACTCGAAATAAATTTAAGAATTAACCCACGGTGAAATGTTTTTATCCTGATTTGTATTAAATCAAATATCTTTATGCTTGAGGTTTAATTTTTATTACCATCTTCTTATTTTCGTATAAGACAAAATCCCCCAAATATCTGCTGAAATATAGGGCATCCAACTATTTTTTTTTTCTTGCGTCAGGAATTAAAGAAAACAAATTAAAAAAAAAAAGAAAAAATTGCCAACATTTGATAAATTAAAAAATTTAATGCATAAAATTAGATAAAAAATAATTTGTAATATGCACGTTTACCTTTCCCACAAATAAAAGTCTTGTTAGATGTAAAAAACATGGGAACTTTTTATTAATATTTCTCTTGAGCAAAGCCAAATTGGGGAAACTCACGTGCGAAGAAGGATTAATAAAAACCAAACCATGGAATCTACCAATAAACAAAGTGAATGGAAGAAATAAATGAAGTGAAAAGCTTTTTGCATGTTTAACCTTCGTGATGGGGTTTAGGAAAAATGGCCTTTGTGATTATGATGACGTGTGAATGAGGTGAAGTAAATAGTAAAGGGATGATGATAACGACGACGACGACGATACAACAAGCGTTGTTATCCTTTACATGCATGAATTAAGATTTAATATTTTTTAACTAATATTAATAAATTTCTATATTGTTTTTTGTTTTTTATTTTTATTTTCAAAAAAAATTAAATTGTTTTATTTTAAATGTAAAATAAAAATAATAAACTTTTATTTAGATAAAATAATAAAGTTTAGACAATTTTTTTTACATTTTATCCCGTCGTTTTCGCCCCCACTCTCACAAAATCATGTCGACACCCGTGCAACCATCACAAAAATTCCTCGAAATATGAGGGTCCCACATATCCCTTCACTCCTTACAGCACCCTCATTCTTGATTGGAACGTGTATTTTAAGTGCTGAAGGGTGGCGGGTGGGGGATTATAACAGAGAGAGAGAGAGCGAGATAGTGGAGGAAGTTAAATGTCGCTTTCTGCAGCCGGCAATCCAAAATGAAAAAAAGCCGTTTTTTTTTTTTGGGTCCCCCAAACACATCATTTCGCTTCGCTCTGTTTCTTTTTGTCCCCTCTCTAACCTCTTTATTATTTTTTTAGATTAACGAATAATTTTTCATCAATAAAGTTTAAATTATCATATTTTTATTTACAGTATATTTAAAATATTTATAACTTTTTATCATAAATTAAAAATGATAATATTTTAATTTCATTTATATATCAAAACACTTATGGATAATATATAAATAATAATCATTCAATAGTTACTCTAATAAGTACATATCATTTAATTAACAATAGACTTGTACTAAAAATCAAATAAATAAATTAACTATGAATTATTATTTAATAAAAATATTTAAATTTAATTATAAAAATATATAAATATTAATATTTAATATTTTTAAAAAATAAAACACATGCATCTACTTTAATTTATCGTAACCAAAAAATAATAATATTAAGTAAGCAAATATTTTTACTAAATAAACTTAGTCCGATCCAATTTATTTATAAATATAATTAACTATCAGTGAAGATGTTGGATCATTTTACAACATATATGGGCGAATAATATGGCTTGATTGTTAATAAGAAAATAAGACAGTAGAGTACATATATCGAGAGGATTAATATAGAATTGAAGTATGCTATAAACGTAAGGTTTTGCTGACCAATGTTCTTTAAGGCATCTTTTAAAATTAATTAATATATTATTTATAATAATAATGTATTAAATGTAATAGTTGATAATATTTTATATTATTTTTAATATATAATTATTATATATAACAATATTAAAAGATCATGGGCAAAATTCATATACTTACATATGCTTTTGAAAAATAGACTTGGCAAGCAATATATTAGTATTTATTCGTGTTATTTTTATATATTATAAATGTGTTTAAAGTATTATATTTTTATATAAAATTTGACACATAAATAATTTAATTATAAATATATTTACATATTTATATCATATTTATATTATTTTTTATATAATATCGAGTTCGTATGATATAATTATACTATATCTAAGATTATAAGACTACAAAAATTTATTAATTTTTATTACAGAGTGGAATTATGGAAATCACGGGGGCTGTAATTCAATACAATACATATCCGCTTTGGGTGAAATCGGTGGGACCGAATTGGGTTGGCCCGTAAGCATGTGAGAATAGTAGGTGGGATCCGCTAGGGTCATTCATGTGAATGGAGGAGTATATTTTCTTTTGTGATAATGAGATTCAAATCAACAAGTTTTTGCAATGTCACATATGGGGGACAAATGGAGAAAGGAATCTTCATTTGTTAAAATAGAAATAAGAAGATGAGCAATGAGTGGGGTGGTTGAATTTGTTATATTTAGCTAAACAGGATCACGTTCTTTATCTTTTGCTTCTCATTATCACTTTGAATGCTTTATTCCTTGCCAAAGCCTTCGAATGTAAAAATACCAAAATTTTATAATATTCAAAGAAAGAGAGTTAATATTTGATTCTTTGTGATTTGCAATAGGTACAGAGGATAATATTTTTCTTTCTATCACAAATTTGATCTCTAATTGTATTACAATAAATCAAGTTAGTGTCATGCATTAAAATGTCGTTATTTAATTTGGTAAAATGTTTAAGAATCAAGTAAAAAGTAATAAATAATAATTTTCTAATATAGAATTAGAAATGGTGTATATGTTTGATTTTTTTTTTTTTACTACAAATGGACATTTGGGTCTAATTGATTTTTTTGGCTTCAATCATTATGTATTTATTTTAAGGTTTATATTTGATGTGTTTATAGGGTTTATTAACGGCAAGCAACGATCTAGGATCATTTACATATCTTTTCAGATTTATAGATTTAAATTAATATTAAGGTGATATTATGATTTTATGGATGATTCACAGTATAAATTTTTTTAGGATGATATTTTTTTTGATAGTTCACGATCCTAAGTACATACCCATATCCTTTGAATTGAACACTTGATTGTAGAATTGGGCAGGGTTCGAATTTTGAGTCAATTTTAAAATGAATAATATATATTTATATATAAATAAAATATATAAGTTGCAAGACTCATATCCTTAAAATTTAAAACTTCTTTTAATATTTATCATTTTTTTGTATTATGATTATACTTTTATTTTTAATATTAAAATATAAATATTTTCATTGTCTACATTTGAAAAAATTTAAGATACAAAATTAACCTTGTTCTGTATCGGATTATGCTTAATCCTGGCGTTGATCATAAAAGACCATGAGGTAATCCATAGTCCAAATATATAATTTTGTAGGAAAGATATGTTTGATGGCAAGGAAAGTCCTTAAAGAAAATGTAAACGTTTAAAGTGATTTTAGAGTTGACATTTAAGAACACTTATGAATGTTTAAGCCAAGAAGGAAAAGTGAGAATACTAGTTGAAGAAAATAAAATTGTCTGAAATATGAAAATGTGATTTATTTAGTGGCTATGCAGGTTTTTTTATTAAAATAGTATAAAAAATTTTATTTACGAAAATAAGATATTTTTAAATTATTTATCGAAATAGGTCAATTTTGAAAAGTTATTGAGAACTCAACATAAAAAAAATTATAAAATTTAGTTAAAAAATTATCCAATCAAATGACAATTTCTCAACATATAAGTGAGAAATTACTAAAACGATTTCTCAAACTTTCCCGACGCATGTTAGGTATATACATATAATTATATAAATTTTTAAAAAATTTCAAAAAAAAAATAAACTAATAATTATTAAAAACAAGTAAAATAAAAAATAATTATAAAAAAGAAATAACACTTATTAAAATTATTAATAAAAATTATAATTATTTTTTTACCTCTAATTTTATTCTTTTCTTTATTGTTGCTTTTCTTTACGTTCTTAATCGAACTAACCCTTCCCATATATATAAAAAATATAAATTATATATAAATATATAAATTAAAATAGTATTTACAAGCAATAAAATATTAAAAATTATTTTTATTAATATTAAGTTAATATTTAAAAACAAATAAAAATAAAAATATTTTGTATTAAATCCTAATTTATCATTTACAAATAATAAAAAATAAAAATCTTGAATTAGTATTTAAAAATAATTTGATAGAAAAATATTTTATATTTTGCTGCTTTATTGGCCAATTTGTCAATTAGTGCGAAAAATGATACTTTATTAACCTATTTCTCAATTGATGCAAAAAATATTACAAAATAATTTGCATGAAAAAAATTTTGTAAAAATTGACACATTAAAAAATTTTTAAAAAATATTTTATATTATATATAATATATTAATTCAAGATTTAATATAAAATAGTTTTTAATTTTTATTATTTTTAA